>PVKS010041189.1:0-16170 GCA_004027875.1 Aplodontia rufa
GCACAGGAACGCTGCGGGGAGCGACTCCTCTTCCCCCCGTCCCCAGCCCTGTCCTGCCGGCGCCCGGTTCCCAGTGTCCTGCTGGCCCCCCCGGGGAACTGCTAAGGTCCCCCGAGGCCGTTCCACCCACTCCCCGCTCCAGAACCCAGGGGGGAGCGACAGAGGACAGCAAGGAGCCCACAGGAGAAGAACCCAGGTGGGTGAGACACAGGTAAAATCAAAAGCTCAAGCTTGAGATGGGCCCACCCTCTGTGTGGAAACGGGGAGTGGGGACCTGGGCAGTTGAGTGCAGGAGGCAGCGATGTCAGGTGCAGCGACGGCAGCACAGCCAAGACTGACGACAGAGAAGATGGTGAGGAGAGCCCCAAGGACGGAGGCAAGGAATGGTGGGGAAGGAGGGCAGCGGGCGGCATTGCCAAGGAGTGACCACGGGAAGAAGGGGCAACAACAAGCCCCCCTGTGCACAGCACTTTCCCCTCCAGAAGCCTCAGGGCTGAGCAACCTCACTGGCTCACGTGGCAGACAGCACAATGGGTCCAGGTCATGAAGCTGGTCCAAGGGCACTACCTGCCTGTCCCCATCTCCCTGTGTTGGTACAAGGTGTAGGAGGGGACCCTCCACTGAGACCCCAGAGGCCCAGAAAGCCCAGAAACTGCTCCACAGGGGACACCCCAATGCCCACCATCTGCCCCCTCCAGGCTCCAGAACAAAGGAGCACACAGTTGGAGCACATCACCAGCGTAGGGTGTCCTAGGCCAAGGACAGCCACGAGATGCCAGAACTGTCAGGATGCCCCAGACCAGCAGTCAAAGCTGACACTTCAGACACCCTGGACCTCCAAATGCAGTTCCAAGCCTCACCCCCCGTCAGATGCCAGGGCTGCAGCGTTGATGGGGACAAAGGAAAGCAGGGCAATGGAGCAGTGTGGGCAGCACGTCATACGCCGCTGCACGGAGCAGAGGACAGGGAGTTGGGAGAACAGAAGCCGTCACCAGAAAGCCACAGCGAAACAGAACTAAAGACAGCAAGATGCAGTGGCGGGGGCTAGAGCACTGGCTCAGTGGTTTCAGCGCTTGCCTGGCATGCACGAGTATGTGAGTTCAAACCCCAGCACCACGTACACAAGGCCACATGAAAAACTAAATAAAATTATTCTCTCTCTCTTCCTCCTCCCTCTCCCTCCCTCTTTCTTAAAAAAAAAAAAAAGATGCAGTGGTGAGTTGGAGAAAGGGGTTGGGGACATGGCTCAGTGATTAGAGTGCTTGCCTGGCAGGGGCACAGCCCTGAACCCCATCCTACACCACAAAGAATCAAAATTGAAAATCAGACTGAAGGACACTGTCCACGAACACGTCAGCTAGGGGAGACACCTGCAAGTCCCACGACGGCAGAACCAACTGGAGACAGGCGGGGTGTGCACGGGCTCCCTGCAGGCGGGAGGCACAAAGCTCTACACAATCGAGTGAGGAGAGTGAACAGGAACACCAGTGGCTCCCCACGTGGGCAGTCGGGGGGGGGGGACCAACGCAGGGGCAGTGCAGGCGATGGGCACACACCACCACAGAGCGATCCTGCTTCTTTAGAGCCTCCAGGGAGATTCTGAAGACACAGCCCCGAGGCAGCCGCTGGCGGGCTGATTTACTGAACAGGTGGAAATGGGGATGAACCACAGCGCAACTCACCATCAGGTCAACACTCCATCCCGGTTGCGTTTCCAAAGAACTTCATGGGGGAGCGATCAGAACACCATTCTCAGACACAGAACATAAAACCAATTTGCTCGTGAGATGTGTGATGGTTTTTTAAAATTCACTTTAATGTTTTCCAAAGTTTCTACAATGAACAAGATCATACTTAGAAGAAACAGGGAACTTTGACAGGATGCAGCTTTGCATGCCCGTGGAGGGCGGAAGATAGTGGAGTCACCTAAGAAGTACCAGAGGTGAGGCTATGCAGGGTGGAGGGGGCAAGCTTTCAAAAAACATCAGCATTTTCAAAATAGCTTCCTCTGTAGCCCTGAGAAGTAGGAAAGAGGCTGGTGCAAGCACAGAGCTGAAGGACGGCCACCATGGCAGTGTCCGCCAGGGACAATGTCCAGCCACACTGGGCAACAGCATTGGGGAGTCAGCTGGGATAGAGGGAGCCCCCTGGAGAGGGGCTTCTCCCAGCTCGGTCCTCACTCCAGATTCCAGTCCATCCGTCATCTGGCTGTTTGTTGCCTGGCCACCTGGACGCTGTCTTTTCCCTCACCAGAGCCCATGCTTCCAGGTCCGGGGCATCTAGATATGCAGGAAGATCCTGTGTGATGGCTCTGTGCGGCTCCATCTGTAGCACAGAAAGATCAGCCTCGCACACAGCACTGTGGGCCTGGGAGCGCAGGGCCTGTCTGCTGCCCACTGTCCTGACTTCCAGCCACACTTCACACGGGCTGCAGCTGGGGAGTTGAGGCAGCCAGGCCTGAGCCCTGTGCCTGGCCTTCTAGCGACTCCTGTCTGTGAGCGACTGGTTGCTTGTGTCTGCTTACCAATGCCTGCCTTTTCACCTCTGTGTTGGGGCGAGGACAAGCCATGTTTGGCTGGTTCCTGGGGGGTCTCCAGAGCTGGCTCAGCCCGCAGGAGGGTGTGCATGACAGCAGGAATGAGAGTGAGTCTCCCCACGCAGTCCTGCTGTAGATGCCACACGTGTGACCTGCAGCCATGGGCCATCCTGAGTCCTGGATCCGCCAGCATGGTGCTGCACCCTGGGTGCTGACCCTCGGCTCCTCTGGAAATGCTTCTGGAAAGTAGCACAGCTCCTGAGCTGCCCATGGGCTTTCTCTCCTTCCCTTGGTTGAGCTTTAGGATTTGTGCTGAGCTGGACAGGCCTGGGTGACCAGGCTGCAGGGAAGGCTGTGACGGTGGAGCTTCCAGACTGGGCGGGTATCCACTAGCTGTCACCCAGACAAACAGCAAAAGGATAGCTCAGAAAACAGATACTCCTTCTCTCCTGTGGCCTCACTCAACCCTGCAGAAAAGCAGTTCACTCACCTGGGAAAAGCCATCGAGTCAGGTTGTCCCACTGACATGGCTGTGAGGCTGGGGCTGCTTCTCAAAAAAGGACTTTTCAAAACCAGGAGAGGAGGTAGCACCAGATCCTCCCATGCCCTCTCACCATCCCTGACAGCCAAAGCAACCCACACAGGCACCAGGGCTGGCTGGGCACACCCTGGGGCCTGCTCGGCTGTGAAGGAAAGAGAGGACTCCTGCAGAAGTAGCCTGGAGAGGCCGGAGGAGGCAGGCAGGGAGTGCTGGGAACCCGAGCCCCTTGCCCTACATCAGGAGCATGTATGCAGTTGTACATCTGCGCCTTTGAGTGTTTCCAAATACTGAAAGGTGAACTATAAAAACTTGGAAACCTGCTCCCTTCAGGAGCAAGGAGAATAAAGCCCCTTGGGACAGACCTCTCCAGGTATATCTTATTTTGTAGATTTGTCTGTATTATATATTTTACATAATTATAACTTTGGATTCAATATAAATGGTAATCAAAGTTGGGCAGAGTGGCACACACCTATAATCCTTGCTACTTGGTGGGCTGAGGCAGGAGGATCACAAGTTTGAGGCCAGCCTCAGCAAGTTAGTGAGACCCTGTCTCAAAGTAAAAAATATAAAGGGCTGGGGTGCAGTAGCTGGTAGAGCACCTGTGTAGTAGGAACAACGCTCTGAGCTTGACCCCAGGAATCCTCCAAAGAGAGAGAAACAGATACACACGTCCAACGTGGAATTAACCTGCTGTGAGTAAAACTGGTGGCACACCCTCAAACCAGGAAAAACTCCAAGTGACTTTAAAGCAATCAGGTGACTGTATATTCTAGTTGGTTACACCCTAAGGACAGAAGAAAAAAAAGTTAAACCTAGACAATAACAAGTGTTGGCAAGGGAAGAGCATGGAGAAACGGACCCTGGCACACGGCGGCTCTGGAAAGCAGTGTGACAGTTCTTCAAATAGCTAAACAGAGAGTTGCCACATGACCACCAATTCCACCCCTCCACAGGCACCGGAAAGAGCAAAACATGCGTCCACAGTCAAACTTGTGTGCAAATTCTCACAGTGGCCCCAAAGTGGAAAATGCACAGAGCGGGTCAGAGATCGCTGAGGACGAGGGGACACACAGAAGCAGCTACTGGTGGCCACAGGGCCACGGCCCAGCCCCACAGTGCTGGCAAAGGCCTCGGAGCTGACAGCCACAGGGTCCTGGCCAGCTCTCCCACACAAGAGAGGATGGTACTGTGTGCAACCCCAGGGAAAAGGAGGGTCAGGAAGAAGGGGTCGACACTGGGCCCCCAAACCCCTTCCCCTGGCATGAGCACACCTCCTCCCAGGCCTGTCTGGGCTGTCTGTCAAACTAGGCTTGCTCCCTGCCAGGCCCTCCCTGGGCCCCATCCTGCTGCCTGGCCCCTGGCCGTCTGCCAGCCTGTAGGCTGAGCCCCCTCTTCTTGCCCCACTGCCGGCCTTGCCAGCTGGGTCCTCACATGGCAGGGTCCTGGCAAGAAGGCCTCTCATCCTGTGAACCACCCCGGCTGGGCCCACCTTCGATTCCCTCCCTATGCCCACGTTAGAGGGAAGCAGGACTCGGCCTCGCACCAGCAAAGCTTGTAGAATCTGCTTCGAGCACAGACCCAGGGTAGGGTACAGGGAAAGAGCAGCTTCGGGTCTAAGGAAACATGTGCCAGGATCCCCCAGCCCACCCCGCACCACCCAGTCTCCTGTCCCTGCACAGGGAAGCCTGCCCGACTGCCCCTTCCACAAGAAAGACAGAGCCAAGGTGGCCAGCACCCAGGGAAGTGGACAGTGGTACTGGGTAGGGCACGAATGCCCCAGTGCTCACCACTGCCCAGCCCACCCATTCAAGGGTCATACCAGGGTGGAGACGGGCCGTGGCAGTGAAAGGGTTGGACAGGGGCTTGACACTGCACCCACAGCACCTGAAAGGCATCTGGAACATCAGATGAGGGCATCACTTCTTGGTCATTTAACTTCCCAACAGATGCCTCCAGGGCCAGCTACTCCCCCATCCCTCTTACACAGCCACCCGCATGGACCTGGGCCTGCTCCTACCAGCACCCTGGAAGCATGTCACACTCCCAACACAGAGGTCGCATAGGTCCCCAAGCAGTCAGCCCTTACCTGGAGCCTGGCAGGTGCTGGGGTTCTGCCTCGGCTGCATCTTCTGGCGGACTCTCCCTGCTGGGCACAGCGGATTTCCCGGGATCCTGCTCTCTGGCCTCAGGCTCCTTTTGCGGGCTTGCCCCCTTGTCCTCTGTTTGAGATCTGCTTGCTGTGTCCTCCTGGGGACCTGAGGTGTGTGCCAGGCACTTGCTGGAAGCAGGGGCTTTGGACTCCTGCCTGTCCGAGGCATCTTGTGTGGGCAGGGTGGCCTCAGGGACGGACAGGGCCTCATCCAGTCTCTCGGGGCCCTTATCGCTGGCCTTGGCTAAGCCTGTGGCAGGGTAAGAGGCACTGATGACGCCTCCCGGGCCACACTTCTCCTGCAGGCACTCTGCAGAGTCCTCCTTGCTGTCCCCACAGCTCCCACAGCACACACAGGAATGGAGGAGGCAGTTGGTGGCCGCGGCGCTGAGCTTGTGAGAGTTGCCTCCCGTCCCCTCCGCCCCGGGCTCCAGCCGGGAAAGGCCATGGCCCGAGGCTTCCTGGATGGCTGTGGCAGAGTCCAGGGAGGAGGGTGACTTGGGGTTGAAGATGACAGTGGCCGAGAGCTTCATGCCCCCTGTCCGGTGGGCAATCATCTCAGCCGTCTCGGCGTCCTCCGCACTCACCTCCCAGCCGTCCAGGTGCACCTGTGAGTCCAGGCAGCTGCAGGAGGTGGAGCCGGGCGGGGCAGCCAGCCGCACGTGGTCTATCTCATTGTTGTTGCTCCAGTCTTCCTTTCCCATGGCAGGCACCCCGACCCTTTCCTCCACGTTCTGCCCATCCTGCCCTCTCTCCTGGGGGCCGGACCCAGGACTATCTGCCCACCCAAACAGGTGGCCTGGGGACTCGGGCCTGGCAGGGGCCTCCACTGCCTCCACGTCTTCCATGAAGAACACTCGTTCCTCCTCATCGCTGCCTGACTTCAGCCTTGCCCTGCCTGGAGAGGCCTCCCCTAGGGGGCTGCCCTCGGCCCCTGGCCTGCGTGCAGGGGACTGGCAGGCACTGGGCGGTGAGAGTAGTGACGACATCTCATCCCCAGCCCTGTGGACCATGCGGCTGAGCTCCTCCAGCTCCTGGTCATCATACTGCATGGAGCAGGCCAGCTCTGCCTCCGTGTCCGTGGCCTTGGCTGACAGCGGCTCCTCAGGGGGCAGGGAGGCTGGAAAGGCGGGTGCCAGGGCAGGGGGTGCCTGGGCGTGTGCCCGGATGGGGAGCTCCACGTCCTGGCAGACGCAGAGGCTCCGCTCAAGGGCATGCAGCTCCTCCTCGGTCAGCGCCTGCAGCAGGTCCCTGCAGGGTGAGGACAGGAACAAGTGTGAGGGCCAAGGTCCACAGCAGACTCCTGCCGAGGGCAGACACAGGAGGGCAGCCAGGGCAGCCAAGGTGACCTCCGCTGCGCAGTGGAACCATGTCCAGGGTCTTCTCCACGCCGCAGGCCAGGAGTGGCCCGCTTGGCTTCTAGGACGGGTTCTCTCTTAAAAACAAGATTCTGGAACCTCTTGCTGGCAACAAGAAAGCTCTAATTCTTAGGAATGCGTTGACTGCTTTAATAAAAACTTTAAGGAGTTAAAAGAAGGAAACAAAACAAAAGCGCATGTTGGTTTACGCGTAGATTTTCACCCTTCCCTCAACAACTGCCACCCAGCTCCAGCCGTGCGCCAGGCGCTGGGCACTCAGGGCAAGCATGGTCCCTGCCCTTGCAGAGGTCCCCTCCGGCTGTGTGAAGAAGACAAATGTCTGGTCGATGACAGAATTACAGTAATGACAACCACAACAAAGGGAAATGCCAGGGACCAAGGAGGGCGCGGCTGGCCCAGTCTGGGAAGGCTTCCTGGAGGAGGGGCATTGACGCCGGCACTTGATGCAGTGGCTAATCTGGTGAGCTTGGAGCAGGACCTACTGGCAGATGCCAGGAAAAGCTCAGGCCACATCTAGGTCCCCCATTGAGGATCCCAGTATACTCAAGGAACACTGCAGGACAGAGTGCCTCTCAGAACCCTGCAGCTTGCTCTCTGTTAACTGTGAGCGCAATGCTCAGATCAGAAGTAAAAACTATGACCCAGGTCCCCGGCATGCACCCCGTCACTCCCTCATGCTGCCACCTTGCTCTATGCCCTTGTGACAGGATTTGCTTGCTGGTGTTCGTGTCGAATCATCAGACCAAACACAGGAAGATGCCCAGTGATGTTGATGCACAAGCAATACTTTAAAGTCTAAGAATGCACGGGTTTTAGTGTAAGTCTACCCAAGTGGCCCCCTTTTGGGATATACTTATACTAAAAAAGTATTCATCAGAAATTCAGTTTAACCAGGCATTAGATCCGCAGCCCTCCAGGAAGGGTCACACCACGGTGCACACTGCCATATACTGTCCCCCTTGTGCGTGGCTCTGCACCAAGCTGCACCCCCAGCCTTCTGCCACCTGCTCTCACGGCTTCAAGGTCCTCTGCTGTGCAAACATGCCTCGGTGCATGTGCTCATCTGACTGTGCGGTGGGTTCTGCCTGCTGCGGGGTGCCTCCCTTGGACAGCACACACGTGCACTTCCCAGGCGTCCGCAGTGCTGGAGAGTGTCTTTGACACACCACATGCCCACAGCCTGGGCTGACCACTCAGTCCACGTGTGCTCTGAACTCTGGGATCTTTAACTGAGCCTCTCCAGGGAGTGTATGACATGCCTTATTGTAGACTTTGGCCTGATGACCAAAGTGGGGCACCTGCCCACACTCGAGCCATCCCGTGGACATCCGCCTGATCCAGTGCTGCTCATGGTCACTGGGTGTCTGCTTTCCCGATCCACAAGGGTTCTTTATGTACTTTGAACTTGAGTTGTGATTGGACATACCCTTTCATCTAGAGCTTGTCTTCACTCTCTCAGTGGCGTCTTTCGATAGACTGAAGGTTTGGATTTTAATAAAGGCTACATGTCAATTTTTTCCATCATTCTGACTGCTTCCGTGTCCTGTTTAAGAATCTCTGCCTCCCTGGTTTTCCCCTCTGAAGTCTATTATGTTACTGTCCACATCCATACCTGCACTGTCTGGGATCCAGGCACCGAGAGACTGTGAAAGAGGCATCTTCCTCATATGGTAGCTACTGGCAGGGGTGCAAAGCTGGGGAATCCTGGGAAAAACGTCTCCCTGGGAACGGGACCCTGCTTAGCCCACTTAGGCTGTGCAAAGCCACGTCATCATAAAGGAGGAAAATGCTTCTAGACCTGCCCTTCTGCTGACATTTATGTATTTTAATAACAGATCCAATTTTCTTTTTCTTTTAAAGAGAGATGGACAGTGAGAGAGAGAGAGAGAAGAGAGAATCAATTCCACTTAGTTCTTCACGTGGCTTTTGTTGCTCCCACGCTTCACTGTATACGGTTGCTGGGGTTTGAACCCGTGTCCTCATGCATGCCAGGCAAGCGCTGTGACCGTTGAGCCATTGCTCCAGCCCAGATTCAATTTTCTTAATACACATTGGACTGCAAAGCTTTTCTATTTCTTCTGACAGCTTCCATTAGTTACTTTGTGAGGAAATGATCCTTTTGTTCCAATTGTCAAGTTTATTGATGTAATACAGATCGCAGTACTGTCTTACTGCCATTTTGACATCTGCAAGTCTGTACTGATGTCTCCTTTTCGTTCTTATTATGGGTGATTTGTGTTTCTCTATTTTTTTAAATTAATCTTGCCAGGAATTTATCATTTTTTATTAATCTTTTTAAAGAACAACTTTTTGGCTCTGTTAATTTGCTTTACCGTACATTTGTTTTCTATTTCATTGATATCTGCCTTATTTCATTAATAGCTGTTTTATTATTCCTTCTGCTTTCTTGAGGAGCATGATAAACTTGTTTTAATAACGTAGTTCACCCTCTGTTCTATTTGTGGCACTTACCAGCATTCATTTCTATTAATCCACATCATGGTCTTCAGCGTCTCTCACTTTCACTTTTCTATCTGAGATCACCTTTTTCTTTTCCTGAAGAACTCCAGTGAGTTTTTCTTTATGTGCAGTCTGCTGATAACAAATTCCCTCAGCTTATGCTCTGGAATAACCATTAGGTGTTTTGTGTTTGGAAGGTAAAGATTTATCTTCTGTTCCTTCCAAAGTGGCATGTCCTTTTTCTTTTTCTTTTGCTTCTTTTAAACGTTTTCTTTGATTTTGGCAATTCCACCCTGACACAGCCAGGTACCTGTTGTGCATTGTTGCCTGCAGTTTTCCTGAACCTCCTGAACCTATGGGCAGATTTCTCATCTGTTTGGGGAACTGGGGGCCATTGCTTCCTTGGCTATTTCTTCTCCCCACCTCTCCACCCCGTCTCTGGGCTCCGCGTGTGTGTCGTGCGCATCTCTTATGCTGGGGTCTGTGATCCTTGCTGTTATTTCCTGTTGCTTCTCCCATTCTTTGCTCCCTCTGTGCTCACTGGGTCTGTCCTCTACCAAGCTGTCTTCAAGTTCATAGCCTCTGTGTTGTGCTGGGTCCGGTCTGTCATCAAAACCAGAGCATGAATCTTCTTAGCTCTAGAATGTCATCCGTTTCTTTTTTCTAGATTCCAATTCTCTAAACTCCCCCGCCCTCTTACCTACCTTCTCCCTTCTCTTTTCTTTAATATAGTAGTCATAAGTGTGCTTGAGTCTTGGTGGATCAACTCTAACATCTGGACATGCTCAGTCTGCATCCGTTTTCTGGCTCTTCTCCCAATCACCAATCAGTCTCTTACCACTTCACACTTCTATCACTTTGGGATTGGAAAGTCGGCATTTGTGTGTCAGCTGCTTTCTTCCAACAGAGGCGATTCCCCTGTCCTCTGTCAGGCAGGTGGTGCGAGGGCCATCACCACACTGCATTCAGGAATCAAGCGGACAGGCCAAGTGGCAACTTCAGCGTGTTCGGCTGCGGAGTCTGCAGGAACACCAGGTCTGCCCTTCCAGTTGCCAGCTCACCCTCCAGACCTCCAGCCTCATGTAGCTTCAGGGCCTGGTTCTGCGCTCTCTTGGTCTCCAGGGGAATATGACCCTGGCTGGCTGAGCCTGAGACCATCCTGTGCTAGGCGGATTCTAGAGCCGTGGGATGTCCTGCCAGAGCCAGGGAGCTGCTGCGGGGCCCAGAAGCCACGGCTCCACCAACATCCAGGGAGGGCTCTGCCCACAGACTAGAGGCCCTAGGGGAACACCTAGGTGTCCAAGGCTACAGGCCAGGAAGGCACTCAGAGGACACATGGCCGTGGCCTCCATGCTACCCCAGCCATCCAGGAGGCCACTGCTGGGTGCTGTCAGCTCAGGAAGGCCACTAGGCAGAGACCTCAGTGCACACCACAGAAAGAAGAGTTTCAAAAAGGCTCCATCATGCCAACACAAACCTTGCAGACTAACAATTAAAGACGAAGACCAACATCCCAGCACCAGGGCTGAACACACGGGAACTTCAGGGCTTCAGGGGAACAAAAGGTCACCAGCGAGGTGCCTGGCAGTGCAAGGTTCCACATGCCCTGCCGCTTAGCTGGAGAGGCCCAGCAGGGAGAGTGGCAAGCCTGGTTTTGAGCACTGTGGGGTCCTGTAGGACCCAGAGGAATACAAACAGGCCCAGGGGGCCTTGCAGGGGCCGTCGCTGGACCTGAGAGCCCCTCCCGCTCAGCCTGCCCCCTCGCTCCCCCCAGGCCCACCTTATTTTCCGTAGCAACGAGTGGAAGGGCCGGAACAGCTCCGACATGTCCTCCACTTTACGGTCCAGGTTCAAGGGTCCGTCTGCGTAGACCACGAGGCCGCTGCATTTGAGACACAAAAGCCAGTGTCGTTAGTCCTGTCGAGCCTGGGTGAGCCCAGGATCCCAGCTTCAACACCTGCAAGGGCATGGTGGCCCCGTGCTGGTGGCCACACTGCTCAGCACAGTCACAGCCTGTCCTCTGCCTGGTGAGCTGGTCTTTAAAATGTCCAGGAAAAGGCAATGAAAGTGACCCCAGACTTCACTGTCTTTGAAGTTGATCAGTTTTAGTTCTCGGGAATCCTAAAGTAATCAAGGGAACGTATTCGTACACAACAGCATCACACTCAGACGCCAGCATCAAGGTGTTATCAGAACCCATCTCCACGGACGTGGAGGAAACGGCGCTGTGTTCCAACGCATCTGCAGAGGCCCGAAACCATCTTCCCCAAGCGGAGGCTGAGAACTGAAGTCCCACAGGGGTTCTCCGTCCCCCCTCAAGGCAGGAAGCAGCACCTCATCACCCCACCTCCACCCCAGGCAGGACTAGCCCTCCCGGAGCCCACGGTGCCCCAAGCGGCACTCTGCCAAATGCCTGCTGCAGGCCAGCTCGCTCAGCTGCCCGCTCTGGATAGCCCCGATTTCACAGGTAACACGCTTGCCCCCCACAGCCCCACCATGCACTGCAGCCCTGCCCAGCTCCAAGGGCACCTTCCTCAGCCATCAGAGGATACCACTGGGTTCTGTGGAGCCCGATGGGGCTGGGGCTCACAGGCACCACACCACCGCAGGCCACAGGCCTGGGCTCAGGCCTCGCTAGGAGAAGCAGGGCAGCACACCAGGGCATGGGCCCAGGAGAGCCAGGGAGAGGGGGCCTGGAGCCCAGCAGGCCCAGACCCCCACAGGCCAAACCTTAAAAAAGCAAGTTGCAGGTGAAACTCGTCCAGCACACTTGGCCCCTCTGAGAGCACACCACGGGGCCACAGGGTCACCCGCCAGCTTCCAGGCTTTCCAACCCCCAGAAAACCGCACCAGTCTGCTTCCCATCCCCTGGGAAACTGCCTCTTTGGGACATTCGTGTGAATGGAAGGACACAGAGTGTGGCCCTCCGAGTCTGGCTGTCTCCTCAGCACAGAGTTTTCAAGCCCCATCCACAGCACAGCAAATGGAACTTGCTCCCTTTTACAGCTGAGCAATATTCCATTGTGTGTGTTTACGATTTCTTCATCCATCCACCTTCGGTGATTATAATTAACACTTGTACAAACACCTGCACACACGTGAGGGCCTGTTCTTGTCTCTCCCTCACCAGCAAACAGCTACTCCTGCTTTCCCACATCCTTACCAGCATTTATTCCTTTCAGGTCTTTTTATTATGGCCACCCAAGTGGGTGAAGTGGCACCTGATTGTGGCTTTGATTTGCAATTCTTTAATGACCAACATGTTGGACATCTTTCCACGTGCTTGCTGGCCATTTGTGTGTCTTCTTTGGAAAACGTCTCTTCAAGTCTTTAAGTCTTTCCCCTTTTGTGTATGTGTGCGTGTGTGTACTGGGGACTGAAACGGGCACTTTGCCACCGAGCCACATCCCCAGCAGTTTTTTTTTATTTTGAGACAGGGTTTCACTAAATTACTTAGAACCTCTCTAAGTTGCTGAGGTTAGCCTCAAAGCAGCCATCCTCCTCCCTCAGCCTCCTGAGTTGCTGGGATCACAGCCATGTACCGTGGCACCTGGCTTTGCCCATTGTTTAAATTGGGTTTTTTGTCTCTGTTATTAAGTTGTGAGGGTTCTTTATATAATCTGAATACAAACCTTTATCAGATGCAGTTTGCAAATATTCACTCATATCCTGTAGGCTGTCTTTCCAGTTTCATGATCATATCCCTTGATGCACAAAAGTTAATCTTTACTAAGTCCAATTTACTTATTTCTGCCTCATTGCTAATGCTGTCAGCGTCAAATCCAGCAATGCACTCCCCAGTCCGCAAACTTGAAGATTCATCCCCTGCATTAGTCGTGGGCAGAGCAAGGGCAGACCAGGTGGGGAGGCTGTGTGTGTGTTAGGCTTTGGGTCTCTTCAGAGGTAAGGCTTGCAAGCAGTGACAAGACCACGAGGGCTCTGACCTTGATGGGTTGATCCCTCTGGGAAGCAGGAGAGACCTGGAGGAAGGAGGTCACGGGAGCGTCCTTGGAAGGGCTGCTCTCTCCCTGGCCCCTTCCAGCAGGAGCTGAGCAGCTTTCCTCGACCACGCCCTCCTATCAGAACATTCTGCCTCACCTCAGGCCCAGACCCATGGAGCTGGCTGACCACAGACGGAAACCGTGAGTCGAACTAAACCTTTGCTCCTCTAAGTTGTCCACGTCATGTATTTTGGCCACACCAATATAAAGCTGAGACCCAGAGAGAGGTGTTTACTTTTTAAAAAGTTGGTTCACAAGGTTAGGGAGGCCAGCAAGTTCAAACAGTGCAGGAGGGCAGGCTGGAGGCCCAGGGAGAGCTGACCCTGCATCTGCAGTTGAACGTGCTCCCGCTTAGTAGATTTCAGCCTCTTTTCCCTTACGGCTTTCAACACTGATTAGATGAGGCCCACCACGGCGTGGAGGGTGATCTGCTGTAGTCAGAGTCTATAGAACACTAATCTCATCTTCACAACGCCTCCACAGCTACATACAGACTGGTACTTGGCCAACTGTCTGGGTACTGAGGCCTTGCCAAGTTGACACATAAATTCAGCCAAGAGAGTCCGACTGTTGTTTTGCATGGGGCTGTCTGGCTGCCCCAGCAAGTGGACGTTCTCTCATCAGTGGAAGCTCTTGGTATTGAAACCGGGTTTAGAGAGGAAACCGGATCCACCGCTTCTGCTGGTGGGTGGAGTACGCGTACACCGCAGGCCTCTGCCCTGGTGCTAGCAGCTGATCACATGGGACCCGGGATCCTCCACCACCGAGTGGCAAGCCGCAGCTGTGTGCTGCACTCCTCTCCAGGGCTGCGATAGCCTCCAGCAGGACCCACCAACTTCCTTCGGGGTTCCAGTTTCAAACATCTGTAGGACAAAATTCAAGGGCCGACAGAAGGCCAGAGTGAAAGGATTTACCCAAACGTGATAAGTGAACAGAAACAGCGGCAAGAGGGGACCCTCACAGGGGCTGTCCCCTGCGTGTGCCGGTCCGGGGTCGACTTCTTGGTCCGCACTTCAGCGGCTCAGGGTCTGGCACAGCACCAACACAGGTGAGCCCTCAAGTCTCAGCTTCCTCTCTGGTCAGCCCCCCTTTCACGTTCCCACCGCTCGCACGTGGATGCTCAGGGTTCCAGCTGCAGCGCTGTGTGGAGCAGGTGTCTGCACCAGCCCAGGCTGGGCACGGCACCACAGCGGGACCACAGTTCCACAGCTCCAAGACAAGGACACAGCTTCAGTATCCATGTCCCAGGGCAGTTGCCACAGGTATCTCAGCTCTGTTCCACAGGTCTCTACATCTATCCTAAAGCCAGTACCGCCCTTCGTTTTTCCTTTTTGGTACTGTTATGTGTTTTGATAGAGATTGTATCACATCTGTGGATCACTTTGAGGATGGTTGCCATGCCAACCATGTTGTCTTCCAATCCATGAACATGGGATGCCTTTCCGTTTCAGGAGGTCATCCGTTTTTATCAGCAATGGCTTGTGGTTTCCAACATGCACGTCTTTCACTTTCTTGATTAAATTTAACCCAGGGTATTTTATTCTTTTGAATATTATTGCAATTCTCAAATTTAAGATAACATATAATCTCATGCAACGGATCACTACTCAGCCTCAATAAGGAAATTCTGACACATTACAACATGGGCCAACCTCAAGGATATTACATTACAGCAAATGAAATGCCAGTCATAAAAGTATGATCCCACTTAAGGATCCCCTGAGATGCCCAATCGATGAGGACAGGAAGTAGGATGGTGGTTGTCAGGAACTGGGGACAGACTGGAAAGTCATCTTTAATGGGGACAGAGTCTGTAGGGTGGAGGAGGATGGTGGTGAATTACTTAAGGACACTAAATTGTACTCAGAAACAGTTAAAATAATTGCTTTTTTGTTGTACGTATTTTGCCATAATAATAAAAGAACATCAGTGCTTTGCATTCTTCTCACATGAGTTTTATCTGCCATGCTAAGAAATTCTGCCTATACACAGTGCATACGCTGCATTTCCCCGCTCCGTGGCTCTGGATTCAAGCAGCAGGGGCACTCTTCTTAGCAAGGGGGCTGAAACGGAATTCACTGGAGTTCAATTCTAAACAGAATCTCTCAGAGACTCAGAAATATGGGCACATTAAACCAAGAACAGGGAAGAGCGCTCTGGGGCCAAGATGGTTGTGACAGTAGCAGCAGCTGGCACGTGGCCCAGGGTGGACCTAGCAGACTGTGAGTGAAACGCACAGGAAAATCTCACCCAGCGGACTCAAGTCAGAAAAGTGGAGTGGAGTGCAGCTCACTTTCCCTCTGAGCCAGGTGCTCATGGGACCAGCTGACGAGGATCGGGAACCTGAACAGGTGAGTGTGAGTCTGGGAAAGCCATATTTGTGGGCAGCAGAGTGTGTGGAGGGTTGGTTCACCTGTGCTGTGAGTGGAATTCTTGGGAGGCCCTAGGGGTGTGTTGATCTAATCTCTCCAGAATAAATACTACCCAAGGAAGCCCCTGAGGCCTGGTCTGAGCCAGCACCCAAATTCCCCTCCTAGAACTCTGCACCGCTTCACCCACCCTGGGGTGCTTGGATCTGGGCTCTCTGGACAAAGCTCAACAGGAATCGAACATCAATGGTACTTCCCAGTTTGGAGCCCCTCAGTGCAGACAATTCTTCCATCGTCCAAAAAGAATCCTCCCTGTGTGAGAGGGTGTGTGTGTGTCTACATGATAGTTACTTCCCCTTGTCCTATCTTTTGAAGGTTAGGGGGTTTTGTTTCCCTTTTTTCTCTTTCTCGCTCCCTTTACTTTTTTCTTTTTCTCCCTGATTAAAACCATCACTCGCTAAATCTTTTCTGCATTCTCTGTTCACATTTTGAACAGTCTAAACTTTCTTCTACATTCCAATCACATTTTTCTCTTAGTGAATTATATTTTTCCATCTTTTAGAAATATTTGGTTTCTATGACTCCTGCCTCCACCATTTACGCTGTTATAGTTATCAGTACTGTAGTTGATACCTGCTGTTTACTTTAACACCTGGTCTAGTTCAGGGCTATCAGTACTGTGGATGACTAGAAGACACCTGCTGTTTACTTTAACACCTGGTCTAGTTCAGG
>PVKS010041190.1:0-16166 GCA_004027875.1 Aplodontia rufa
TGTATCCTGCCACTTTGCTAAATCTATTTATGAGTTCAAGCAGTTTACTGATGGAGTTTTTTGGATCTTCCAGATACAGGATCATGTCATCAGCAAAAAGAGAGAGTTTGACTTCCTCTCTTCCTATTTTTATCCCTTTGATTTCTTTCTCTTGCCTAATTGCTCCAGCTAGGGTCTCAAGAACAATATTGAATAAAAGAGGTGAGAGCAGACAGCCTTGTCTTGTTCCTGATTTTAGTGGAAATGCTTTCAGCTTTTCTCCGTTTAGTATTATACTAGCTGAGGGTTTAGCATATATAGCCTTAACAAAGTTCAGAAATGGTCCTTTGAACCCCATCTTCTCTAGAGTTTTGTTCTGTTAATTTTTATAGTCTACCTCATATAGACTCTATTGCTGCAGATGACTTCAAAATTATATTTGCTTTCATAGTATATATTAAAGATAATTAGCTGCTCTTTTTAAAGAGTGAGAGGTGCTGGAGTGGTGGCTCAGCAGTTTTGGCACTTGCCTCATGCGCAGGGTTGTGGGTTCATACCCCAGCACCATGTAAACAATGAAGTATCAGAACAGTGAAAGCCACATGAAAAGCTAAATAAAATTGATTGTCTCTTTCTCTCTCTCTCCCTCTCATTGTCCTTCTTTCTTTAAAAAAAAAAAAAAGGGAAGGGAGTCAATTTTATTTATCTTTTCATCTGTTTTTGTTTTTCAGACACTTAGATGTATATATGGTGCTGGGGTTGGACCACCAGTCCATGCTAGGCAAGAGCTCTACACTGAGGCACCTCTCCAGCTTCATAGCTGTTTTTGTTTATGTTTTTTTAAGAGAGAGAGAGGTAGAGTCAGAGAAACAGAGTATCAGATTTTTTGGTTTTTGTTTTTAAAGAGAGAATCAACTTTATTTTTTCATGTGGCCTTTGTTACTCTGAAACTTTGTTGTGTACGTGATGCTGGGGTTTGAACTTGAGTACTCGCGCATGCAAGGCAAGCGCCATAACCGCTGAGCCACCGCTCCAGCCCCAAGAGTATCAGTTTTATTTATTTTTTCATCTGGCCTTTGCTTCTCTGACACTTAGTTGTATGTGGTGCTGGGGTTTGAACCCAGGTCCTTTCACATACCAGACAATCGCTTCAACCACTGAGCCACTGCTCCAGCCCCATAGCTGTTTTTTTGTAATTAGAAAAGTAATATTGTAATTGCCAAATTATATTGTCAAATTATATGAATTGAAAATAGTTTTTTAGGTACCAGTCAGAATAAGCAAAAGAGGGCATAGGTGAAGGGGACCTCCAATGTACTGGAGAAAAATAGTTTCAAAATTAAGTGGCTATTCCACAGATTTTTTTTTTTAAGAGAGGACAGTAAGAGAGAGAGACTGAGAATCAATCTTCTTTTTTTAAAGAGAGAAGGATAGTGAGAGAGAGAGACAGAATCAATTTTTATTGAGTTTTACACATGGCTTTGGTTGCTCTAACACGTATTTGTGTACGTGGGTGCTGGGGTTTGAACCCATGTACTTGTGCATGCCAGGCACTAACTTGGTGCATTAACCACCAAGCCACCACTCCAGCCCCCTTAAATTTAGAATACAGTCTCCATCAAGCATCAGGAATGTTCTGATATTCTACATAGCAAGGAGTAAATCTAGGAGAATGAATTTGCATGATTTAAGAGTTACCTGCACTAAAGAGGGCATGAAACTGAGAAGTGTAAAACTGTGCCAGTAGGAGACCAGTATTAGGTAATAAAGTTTATAGGTAGTCCAAAAACTTATTTTTTGTAATATACTAGTTATATTTTCCAATGATAGGCTCCAAATATTTTTTTTCTTTAATATCACATGGCTTTTTAGTTGATAGGGCTCTACATTTGAGACAGTAGGTTCAGTTGTTTTTTAAAAAAAGGACAATGAATTCCTACTATGGGCATGACACTCCATAGTATTCTTTATGGACCAAGACAGGTTTATAAGTACAGAGATTAAAAAAAAAATCTTTGAAGTTAGACATCTAACAAGTTACCATATTTTTTTTTAAGAGAGAGGGACAGTGAAAGAGAGGAAACACTTTTTATTTAGTTTTTCATGTGACCTTCGTTGCTTTGAGATTTTGCTGTGTACATTGTGCTGGGGTTTGAACTCGAGTACTTGCGCATGCTGGACAAGCGCCGTACATAACCTCTGAACCACCACTCTAGCCCTCAAGTTACCATTTTTAAACTAATGAAAATGACTTAAAGGACAAACACAAATGGGTCAAACACTTATGGATAATACAATACATGTTATTAAGCCCAATCAGATTACTAGGTAATTAGACCTTAGGCATGTAGCATAATGATTAAAACACACAGGTAGTTTAAATCATCCGCTTTTGGGTCAAAGTGTCTTTTGAATTCTAGCTTCACTATCAGTTGTAAGAAGTTGGAAAAGATTTTGTAAGTGTCTCAGTGTTTTCACCTGTAAAATGGGGGAAATAATTTCTCACATATAATTCACTTAACTAATCATTCTCTTAAGTCACTGTAGGCATACACATTTGTTTGTTTGTTTATTTTTAATGCTTCCAAGATGATCGTTGCTAGCCCATCAGAAAATGGACAGGTGCTTCGTGTAATTCCATCTACCCAGACAGGAATGGCACAAGTGATTGTACCTCAGGGGCAGCTTGTGGATGTAAATAGTCCTCAGGGTAAGTAATAATAGTATATAAGGGATTTGAGCATGTTTTAAGGAACAAATATATTATTATTCAAAAATCACCTTATGAAAGTCAGTGTGAAAATTGATCTCTAGGTAAGATTATGAACTGAATAATTAGAAAAAAAGTTTCTTAGCCCAAATAAATTTCAAGTTCATTTTTCAACTCCTGTCTAGGTTAGCTGTCTATTTCATATTGGAATTCTATGAAGCTGGTTGACTCCTGCTTCCTCCCAAATGACCAGTGAGCATAAAATAAATTTTTCTTGATTATAATAACAGTAATAATAACAGCAACTATAACAAGAATATAGTGCTTAGCTACACGAAGTTTTTTACATTTGCGTTTTTATCAATATTTTGTTAGTTATGTGGTTCATTACTTTTTTAACTATAATTTTTTACCCTCTTTCCTTTATTCCTTCAAATTCAGAAAGGAGAATCATGTTCCCTATTTCTTTTCACATACTCTTTCTTTACGTGTTTGATAATATCCCTATTCTTTTCCTTTTGTTTTCTTCCTTTTTCTGTTTGAATCTCTCTTCTAATATCATAGCTATATTGTTTTATTGCTCCTTCGTAGCTAATGGTTTAAGGTAGATATGTTTACCTTCATTTTGTGATTCTTTGTCTTTGTTAACAGTCATTAAAAGTTAAGGAAAAAAACATAGTTTACAGAAAACATAAACACAATATATAAGAAAGTTTTACGTTTTCTTATTATATTGTGGAACTCTTTAATATAACAATTTATACCACTTTTATATCCTAGATGTTCAATATCAACTCCATTAACTCAATTATAAAATTAGGGTAGTCAATTTTGTAAGTTAAATTGTAAACAGGTTTATCAGAAGCATTCTCAGTAAAGCACTTTATGTTTTGATATCTTTAGCTTCAGAGCAATTCTTTCTTTTCCTATTACAAATATGTAACTTCTAGTTAGGTATATTCTCATGATATTATTCAAGATACTGGTGCCACTTTTTTCTTGTTCTTGTTAAGATGTCTCTGAAGAGAAAGCCAGTGACAGAAACTTACCAGCTGTTAGAGTGGATGCTCTAGCAGACAACACCAGTAGTTACATTCTTCATCCACAAGCATCCGTTGCGTTGTCCAAAAAGTCAGCAACCAGGTGAGTCATTGGGAAAGAGGAGCTCATCTTTTGGTATCACTTTGGAAATCTTTTTTAAAAATTACCATATGTAAAGCTGGCTGACTATAGAAAAGATCAGAAGTTCAGAAAAAAAGAAACTGTCATCAAATGTCTCTATATTGATGGCCTCTTGCAAAAAACAAGGGTATTTGAGAAGCTATAAATGTCAGAAGTGCCACTCTTCCCTCAGTGACAGTCGCTGTTATGTTTTAAATATGAAAGTGTCTAATAGAGTTTCAGACTGAAGCTGTATTCATTATATAGTACCTAAACATTTTTAATGGTTTCATCACATTTTTATGCATGCAGTTACACTTTTGACAGTTTACAAAGTTTTATGCTAAATTTTCTTTCAGTTTTTATTTTTGCCTAAAAATGACTATTCATAATTTAGAGAAATAAAGTATATTTTATATATTTAAATTAATTGTTCTATGAAAGTGTTGTTTTAAAAAAAGAGAGAGAGAGAGGGACAGTGAGAGAGCGAGAGAATCAATTTTATTTAGTTTTTTATGTGACCTTCGTTGCTCTGACACTTTGTTATGTACGTGGTGCTAGGGTTTAAACTGGAGTCCTTGAGCATATCAGGCAAGAACCAGAACCCCTGAGTCATCACTCTAGCCTTTTTTTTTAAAGATAGAGGGACAGTGAGAGAGAGAGAGAAAGAGAGAATCAATTTTATTTAGTTTTTCATGTGACCTTTGTTGCTCTGACACTTTGTTGTATACGTGGTGCTGGGGTTTGAACCCAGGTCCTCACACATGCAAGGCAAGTGCCCAACTGCTGAGCCACCACTCTAGTCCCAATGAAAGTGTTTTTTAAGTCAGACAATATTTATGACAATCTTAGAACTCTTAAAAAAGAGAGAGGGACAGTGAGAGAGAGATTTTATTTAGTTTTATTTAGTTTTTTCTTGTGGCTTTCATTAATCCGACACTTTGTTGTGTATGTGGTGCTGGAGTTTGAACCCACGTCCTCACACTTGTCAGGAAGCGCTATAACTACTAAGCCACCACTTTAGGCCTATCTTAGAACTCTGAAGTCACCTGAAGATGTTTTATTGGCCCCCTGACTTTTTTTCTTAAAGAGTGAGAGGGAAAGAATCAATTTTATTTATTTTTTCATCTAGTCTTTGTTTCCGATATCAGTTGTGTAGTTGGTGCTAGTTTGAACTGGGTTCTCACACATGTCAGGCAAGCAGTCCAACAGCTGAGCCACTGCTCCAGCCCTTATTAACTCATTTTTGATAAATGGAAAATAATTATATAAGAAGAAGAGTACAAAACAAGATTTGGAAGAGATTTATAAAATAATGAAATTTGAGGAAACTATAGGTACCTGCAAGAACAAATTGGCCTTCTGGTTAAAAAAATAGTAATTACAGGGCTGGAGTAGTGGCTCAGTGGTTGGAATGTTTTCTTGGTATGGGTGAGGACCCGGTTGGAACCCCAGCCCCTCATACACAACTAAGTGTCAGAGAAACAAAAACCAGATGATTAAATAAAATTGATTCTCTCTTTACCTCTCTGTCTCACTCTCCTTAGAAAAAAGCGATTACTAAAGGAAATAACTAATAAACCATGTGCTCAATCTGTAGTTATATTGTTATAATTTTTAATTGATGATCTCAATATATTGGTTTTGACACTGGCTAAAAAGATGAAGCAATTGGGCTGGAGCGGTGGCTCGGCAGTTTCGGCACTTGCCTGGCATGCGCAAGTACACGGGTTCAAACCCCAGCACCCACATACACAACTAAGTGTTGGAGCAACGAAAGCCATGTGAAAAACTCAATAAAAATTGATAATTGATTCTCTCTCTCTCTCTCCTTCTCTCTTTAAAAAAAAAAGATGAAGTAATTCAATGCAGTGTGTGTGTGTGTGTGTGTGTGTGTGTGTGTGTAAGTAACTATGTGTTTTATATGTTTATACATATTCCTTCTCAATCCTAGAATGCTTGAAGAACCTTTGATGGCTCCTCTTCAACCACTTTCTTCTAACACACCCGTATGGGCCTGCCGTCTTAGGAGCTGTGAGGTGAGTTTAAAATTCTTACTTGGAAACATTTAACTGCTTATAACCATAATTCATCCCAAAATTCCCACTTGAGTACAATGAATATAGGCTATATCTGTTATACTATGTCCATGTTAAATCTGATATATTCTTTTGAGATTAATAAGCTTTGTAAAGCAAAGGTCATATAAATCCCTTCATACTTCACTATTACTTCTTTTGCAACTCTCTTCCCCTGTCTTTTTTGTTTTTTCAAAGAGAAAGAGGGACAGTGAGAGAGAGAAAGAAAGAATCAATTTTGTATTTAGTTTTTCATGTGGATTTCATTGCTCCAATACTTCATTGTGTACCTGGTACTGGGATTTGAACCCATGTCCTTGCACTTGCCAGGCAAGCGTCACAACTGCTGAGCCACCGATCCAGCCCCTCTTCCCATCTTTAATGAAACTTCACTATCATGTTTCTGTTTTTAATTTTTGGACTTTCCTTCTCTTACTTTACTTGTACGTATTTCTTAATTCTTAGCAGAAATTCTTCAAGGCTCACTTGGCCTCATTTTCTTTTTTAAGAAAGAGGGGACAGTGAGAGAAAAAGAGAAAGAAGCAATTTTTATTTAGTTTTTCATGTGACTTTCATTCCTCTGACACTTTGTTATGTATGTGGTGCTGGGGTTCGAACTCACGTACTCGTGCATTCGAGGCAAGCGCCGTAACCACGGAGCCACTGCTCCCGCCCTCATTTTCCTTTTTAACATTTTATTTCTTGGAGGGTTCATCTATTTTGTTGACTTTCAACTCTTACATTTATAAAATGATTTCTAAATCAGTTCCCAGTTCCTTAATTCTGCCATTGTCTTGGATCTCTGGCTCCTTAATTGAAGCTTGAATTTTATCTCAAATTCATTGTATCCCAAACTGAAATCATCTAAACCATAACTAGCTCCACTTCCCTAAATTCCCTGTTTAATGAGAAATACCACTTCTTAGACATTCAGGAATGAAATTTTAGACCAGTTTCTTTCCTTTCCCATTTCCCTGATTCTTTTTTGCTTTTGTTTTTGTTTTAAAGAGAAAGGAACCATGAGTGAGAGAGAATCAGTTTTATTTATTTTTTCATGTGGCTTTCATTGCTCCAATACTTCATTGTGTACATGGTGCTGGGATTCAAACCTGCATCTTCGCTCATGCCAGGCAAGTGCCATGAATGCTGAGCCACTGCTCCACCCCCTTCCCTGATTCTTTTAAAAGTTTTTTCTTTAAAATCTATTTCTATCCAGCATTCTTTAATAGCCTTTCATTATTTTGCAGTTAGTTACATTAAGGGCCTTCCCCCTAATCTTCTTGACTCTTCCATTTCTGATCCTTAATTGTGTATTTTTCTGAAATGACTTATATTTTTAAATATTGCTTCCATTGTCTTCTCTCACTACCCAGTAAGTTCAGTGTTTATTTTCCCCCATTTTATTTAGCCTCTGTAGATAGCTTTCAAGGTCTTTGATAATCTGGTATTACCTTATTTTGTCCTATTTTATTTCCTACTTTCCTACTTTTCTTCAAATCATCTTGCATTCTTGGTAATTTGGTCTTCCTACTTTCTAAAAATACTTCAGTCTTTCTTTCTCTTACCCCCCCTTCTTTCGTTTTTTTGTTTGTTTGTTGTTTTGTTTTTGTTTTTTTTTTTGGAGAGAGAAGCATAGTAAGAGAGAAAGAGAATTTTATTTAGTTTTTCATTTGGCTTTCATTGCTCCGACATTTAGTTGTATAAGTAGTGCTGGGGTTTGAACCCGCATCCTCATGCCTGCCAGGCAAGTGCTATAACCACCAAGCTGCTTCTGTAGCCTCTCCAGACTCTTTCTTTAGTCCTGTCTTTGCTTATTTTTATTTCTGTTTCCTAAATGTTATTTTTTCTATTATTTATAGCTGTTCTTCAAATTCCAATGTAAATCTTTTCAGTAAATTATCTAATGATTATTTTAGCCTTTACCTGTCTCTCTATTTGAATTATTTGGTATTTGTTATTACCATTCCTAATTATTTACTAGCATAGAGATGGTACCATTAAAAGGCTTTAATGAGGGCTGGAGCGATGGCTTAGCTGTTGCATTGCTTGCCTGGCTTGTGCAACTGCTTGGGTTCAAGCCACAGCGCCACGTGCATAACAACGAAGTGTCAGAGTAACGAAGGCCACATGAAAGACTAAATGATATTGTTTCTCTGTCTCTCTCTCTCTGTCCCTCGTTCTTAAAAAAGATAAAAATTTTAAAAAAGCTTTACTGTTTTAAATATATCTTAAAATGTGGGAAATAAAAATATTTTGAATACCTGGGTTTGATTCTTGGCACCACAAGAAATAAAAACCAAACAAAAAATAAAAAGAATATTGATATAATGAGAAAATTATTCTGCAACATTTTTATAAGATAATCACAATTTTCATAGTATTTCAAATAGATTCATATCAACATATCAAAATTAGTCTCAGTTAAAAGAAGCTCCACAAGAAACCAGTACTTTGTGGCTAGTTTTATGCCTGTCTGGATTTGATCCAGTAGAATTTTAAATATCGGAAAAAATGGGTACATTACATATTCTTCAAGCTATTTTCTCTAAATATTATTTCTCTGAAACAAGACTTTGATAAAGTTAATGTGGTTGTGGATTTGGCATTATATTCCATAATTAGTACCTGAAGAATATCTGTTTAGTAATCTGAGGGAACAAATGACGTTCTCTAATGAAAGCTGAGGAATCTTTCATTTTGGACAACTATCTTATTAAACTTCATGTGCAGTGAAGCATATTTGCTGATAATTTTGTTATTTAATTTCTACTACATGCAGAAAATTGGAGATTCATATCGTGGCTACTGTGTAAGTGAGACTGAATTAGAAAGTATCCTAACATTTCACAAGCAGCAAACACAGAGTGTTTGGGGGACACGCCAGTCTCCAAGCCCAGCCAAACCTGCTACACGCTTGATGTGGAAATCCCAGTATGTCCCCTATGATGGAATCCCATTTGTCAATGCAGGTACTTTTTTAAAGATTATTTTAAGGTTCATCAGCAGCTATAGTCCATTGTGATAGTTTGATTTACCTATGGTGGTACAATTTCATTTTGGTAGGTGACAACTCAGTGTTAATTATGAGAAGGTATATTAAACTAAAAAGAAAATTTTTAATTAAGTTTAATCAATTATTTTATGTTATAAAATACCATTTTAATAAATGAATGTGAAGAGATGATGCTTTCTTTATGTGTTAATGCTTTTAAAATAAAAATATTGAAATTCCAGGTAGACCTTTTTAATAAAACATAAAAAGGGATTTAATTATTTTAAATATGTGTATATACTGTGCTTCCTTCTTGTAATCCATATATTCTCGCCTCTCTTAATTTGTCCCATAGAACAAATTTGTATTTCTTTTACATAACTTATAACTCTACAGTTACTGTGTAGAATTTGCATATAGTCTGGAGTTAATATATAGAATTCTGATATTAAAGTTCTCAAGCATCTGGTATGTTACAGTATTCTCAGATGCTAGGTAGTTTGTTAAGACAGTAATTCCCAGAGATCCACACTAGAACTAGTCAGACTCCAAACAACCTAAATGTAAGTGATTTAATTCAGGATTATGGTTGCAGTCTCATCCTGGACCCCTGAAATTAATAGGAAATATTTAAGTCTGGGAGTACAGCTCAGTGATCCAGGGCTTGCCTAACATTCATGAGGCCCTGAATTCGATTCCCAATACTTAAAAAGAAAAAAGAAATATTTAAAGGAAGATAAAAGTAACTGCTTCTTCCAAAGTTTCATCATTATTCTATAAAAGAAATGCAGCATTAAAAACGAATTGGAGGGGCTGGAGTGTTTAGTAGTTCAGCTGTTGCCTTCCATGTGCAGTGACGCGGGTTTAAACCCTAGCACCATGTTCACAACAAAGTGTCAGAGCAACAAAAGCCAAATGAAAAACTAAATAAAATTGATTCTCTCCCCAATTCACCCGTCCCTCTCTCTCTTTAAAAGAAAATGAATTTGAGGGGGCTAGAGTGGTGACTCAGCCGTTGCGATACTTGCCTGTCATGTGCTGGGACCCAAATTCGAACCCCAGCATCATGTACATAATGAAGTGTCGATACAATGAAAGGCACATGAAAAGCTAAATAAAATTGATTCTCTCTTTCTTTCTCTTATTCATTGTCCCTCTCTTTTTTTTGTTTTTTTTAATTAAGAATTTTAGTTATTGTACAATTAAAAATGCATCCAAAGAAACAATAGATGTATATATTCTCAAATTAGATTTACCCCTTAGATCCTACCCTATTCTCCCACCCTTACCCCTCCCCACTCCTTCCCAATACATGTCTATGATAGCCCTAGGTTATGTGTCACTACACCTTTGCTGGGTCTAATACAAGAGGGTTGACCACCTTTCACAAAGGCCTGGGTCTACCTCCAGCCTCCACAGATGAGTGAAGATACTCGACTCTGAGTTTAGCTAACTTCACTCAACATGATTTCTTCCATCGCCATCCATTTATTTACCTTCAAAGGCTGCAATATCATTGTTTCTAATTGCTAAGTAGAACTCCATGGTGTATTTATATACCAATTTTTGGATCCATTCATCCATTGAGAGGCATCTGGGTTGGTTCCATAATTTAGCTATTGTAAATTGAGTTCCTATGTCCCTCTTTCTTTAAAAAAAGAAAAGAAGGGGCTGGAGCGGTGGCTCAGTGGTTTCAGCGCTTGCCTGGCAAGCACAAGGACCCGGGTTTGAACCCCAGCACCACGTACACAACTAAGTGTTGGAGCAACTAAGGCCATGTGAAAAACTAAATAAAGTTGTTTCTCTCTTTCTCTGTCTCTCTTCTCACCGTCCTCCTCTCTCTAAAAAAAAAGAAAAAAAAAAAGCACTTGAGCTGGCTAGAGTGGTGACTCAGTGGTTGGAGCACTTGCCTGGTATTCTTGAAGACCTGGCTTCAAACCCCAACACCACATATACAGCTAAGCATCAGAGAAACAAAGGCCAGATGAAAAAAATCACTAAAATTGGTTCTTTCTTTCTTTAAAAAAAAAAAAAAAAGGGAATTTGAGGGCTACACAGGTACCTCATTGGTAGAGTGCTTGCCTGGCATTCTGGAAAAAGACAAGGGTTTGGGCCCCAGCACTGCATTACACAACTCTTGGAAAAACCAGGAAAAATAAATAAATAAATAAAACCGACTCTCCTGCCCCTCTCTTAAAAAAAAAAAAAAATGAACTTGAATGGGCTCAGGGAATAGCTCAGTTGTAGAATGCTTGCCTGACATGCATGAAGCCCTAGGTTTCATCTTTAGCACTGCAAAACAAGAAGAGAAAAACCGGAAGTCCTGAAGTTTGCTTTTCCCTTCGTTAGTTTTAATCCTCTTAAGTTTTCATAGATAGCCATTACAAGAATTTGGCTTGTGTCTTTTCATTTATGTTTTTATGCTTTACCATATATATTTGTATTTATAGTAATATATTTTATTGTTTTGAATATTTAAAAATATATGAAAAGGTAAACTATAGATTTTGTTTTTGCAAATTTTTCACTCGCCCTTGTCTTTTTAGATCTATCTGTATTTATGCTTATAGATCCTAATTAATTCAGTTTAACTAAAACTTACAATAATCTAGCATATGACCAAAGCATGACTATTTTTCCTTTAGCTACCACTGAGGTTGTTTCCAACTTTTTTGCTGTTACAAAAAATGCTGAAGTTAAACTTCCACAATATATGTCCTCTGCTGAAAAGTATAATTAGTTTTTTGAGTATATGCCTTAAAGTGGAATTGCTAGTTCTGAAATATGCCCTTTTCATCTTTGCAAGATTATCTCCAATTGATTTCTGAAATGATTACTTTTCTGAAACTTTTTTAGCCAGATTTTTGTTCAAAATTCTGCATTTTTTCAATGTACCATGCTTATGTTATATAAAATATCACATGATGGATAGTTACTATAAGGGGAAATAAGGACTGCAAATAGCTTTACATCAGGTTTTGTAGCCAAGGGAGTTCCGAAAAACTCTTTTTTATGAGTCTTTTAGATTTCAGATTTGCTCATACCGAATTTTTACTCCTGTCAGGAGTGTATGAAAATTTCCCTTTCCCACATTTAGCCCATGATTTTATATTGTCAGACTTTAAAAAATAATTATATTATGGAACTTTTCGTATATGTATTAAAGTAGATGTGATGACATAAGGAATGGGTTGTTTTCTGTTTGGCTGTTTAATTTCTTTAGTTTTTTAAAAAGAATTTGTGGTTCTTTATGTTCTTCATCTTAATTCTTTGCTTTATGCTTTATAAAGTGCTATTTCTCAGACCGTTAGACTATTATTTATTTTCTTTTCCTTTTTTTGGTATTTTGTGAAGATTTAAATTCAATGTCAACTTTGTTTATATTTTTATTCACTTTTTTGTTTTTTGTTTTTATTTTTAAAGAGAGAGGGACAGTGAGAGAGAGAGAGAGAGAAATAGAGAATCAATTTTTAATTAGTTTTTCATGTGGCCTTCAGTGCTCCGACTTCATTGTGTATGTGATGCTGGGGCCTGAACCCATGCACTCACGTATGCCAGGCAAGCGCCACAACCACTGAGCCACCACTCCAGCCCTTTTATTGACTTTTTTATTTTATATTTTGAGTTTGCTGTAGCCTATAGTATAGTAGGATATTCAACTTAAACTCTGAAGCAGTTTTCATGTATATTTGTTTGTATTATCTATTTCTTTGAAACAAATTATCCCAAACTTGGTGGCTGAAAACTACAAACATTTATTATATTTCAATTTCTGAGGGTCAGGAATCTAAGATCAACTTAGTAAAGTGGTACTGCCTCAGGTTTTCACACAAGACAGAAATCAGTGTTGGCTGAAGCTGCAGTTATATATTGGCTTGACTGGGGATCTGCTTCCAGTCTTACTCATGTGGTTATTGGTAGGCCTTATTCTTTGCCGCGTGGGTTTTTCCAGAGAGCTCCTGCATCACATGGCAGGTGATTTCACCCATAAGAGCAATCCAAGCAGGAGCAAGAGAAAGTACCCAAGATGGAAGTTATGGTCTTTTTGTAACCTGTAAAATGTAACATCCTGTCCTTTCTGTCATATTCAATAGAAGTTAATTAATAAGTTCAGCCCATGCTTAAAGGGAGAGAATTACACAAGGCAATGAATCCTAGGGTGCAGGAATCATCTTAGAAGGTGGTTACTATATTATTCTAACAGTCTAAATACAAGAAAATAAATTATTATAAAAGGAAATAAAATTTTAAGTGATTTTACTGTTATTAAATAAATGTAATATTTGCTAATTTCTATTTGTAAAGTGTTACATTTTATTATTACTAAAAATCATATGTCTTAAGTTTTCAGTAGACTTTTGGTAAATGTGATATTTCCTAATTTTCCTTACCATAATTATGGTATGTTTGCTAAATTTTACAATGAACTTTTAAATTTGTATGTTTGTACATCTTAGTAAGATATACTGATGTTTTTGTTCCATAAACTGGTATAATTAAACATGTATTTTTTGACATTGTCATCATCAAGTTATTCTTAATCTAGTGTCTAGAATAGATAGATACTTAAATTAATATCAATAGTTGGTTTTGGCCCACAGGGAGTAGAGCTGTGGTAATGGAGTGTCAGTATGGGCCAAGGAGAAAAGGTTTCCAATTAAAAAAAATCAGTGAGCAGGAAAGCAGGTCATGTCAGCTCTACAAAGCTACTTGTCCAGCCAGGTAAGCTTTATTTTCTTTTGTTCTTCATTAAGTCCTTATTTTTTACTTAATGGGCATATAAATGTATTAAGTTTAAACAGTGCCAAAAAATATACAGTGAATTCTAAGTTCTCTCTCACTTCTGCTCCCTGTATTTGTCTTAAAGGGCAGAACTCTAACCAGTTTTTTGAGTCATCTTACAACGATATTCTGTGTGCGTGTGTGTGTGTGTGTGTGTGTGTGATTGTATGTGTACACATATTCGTATGTATTTACCCTTTTATCCCTGTAAATATTTTCTTCCTTAAAATTGGGTAATAGTCTACCTTTTTTATTACTACATATTCATATGGATTTATTTTGAGTCTGAAAGCCTATAGTTGTATCTAGTGCATAGATATCATGCTACATAATAATGTGAATGTAATGACATGTACTACTATATTCTGTGTTTTCTATCATTCCTAGTATATCTCAAAGCTGACTCCAAATCTGTATAAAAGACTATTTTTACTTTTTAATAGCTATCTAGTATTCCATTTGTGGATGTATTATTTAATTAATCCTCTGAAAATGGACATAGAAACTATGAAAAGTACTTTATAATTGTATACACATCTACAGATCATAACATTGTACATATTTGTGTACTTGTACATGTTTATCAGTAGGATAAATTCCTTGAAATGAAATTACTGGAGCAAAGTTATATCCTTTCAAAATGCTGACAAGTATTTCAAAGTTTCTATTTAAAGAGATTTTACTAATACATTCACATGAGCAATGTATGAGATCAACATGATAAGTTTTACATAGAATATAAGTACAGAGTAGTCATTGCTCTGGGTAAGAATGGAAAAAAATGTCAACCAATGAAAGATTTTTACTGATATTTTTCTTTCAGACATTTTAAATATTTAAAATTATTAGCAAGGTAAAATTTAAAAGATAATATGAGATGAGTGCAGTGGCATGTACCTATAGTGCCTGCTACTTGACGATTGAAGTGGAAGGATCTCTTAAGCCCAGGAATCCTAGTTAGCCTGGGCAACATAGCAAGACCCTGTCTCAAACAGAACAAGACAAATTATAATACATAATAGTTGGCCTTAGTTGATCTTTGAAACGTTTTAGAATCACATTTCGTGTTACACACTTCAGCATTCTCAAGAAGTTTTAAAACCCCATTCAGAGGCTTTTCATATTTAATTTGATGTTAACTTTATGCAATAGTTAAACCTAAATATTCCTGCAATTTTTAAAACTTTCATTTGCTTTTTAAACATAAGCAATTCAAAAACTTAAGGTATATCTTGGAAGAAAACCTCTTGATGTAAATAATTTATTTTATTCTCCATTGTTATACAAATACTTTTAGGGTATCTACTCTCTGCCCAGAAACCACTTTAGGTGTCATAGGAAGGAGGCACACTAACATAGGAATAGATTTCATTTAATCCCACACAGCCTAAAATATGGTTGGGGTGGATCAGGAAGCAAGAAGTTATTAGAGAACATGATAATATGAAAAGTGTGATTGTTACCTGTTATAAGTACTCAGAAAAGGAATATATCTGTGCAAACTCATAGCAGGAAAGAATGTTCAATCTAACCTAGATACTGAAATTTAGACTGAATTTGGCTAGAGAGTTAGAGGGAAGATATTATAGTCTAGGAGAACTGTACAAAGATATGGCACAATTGCATATTTGGTATCGGGACGACAGGACACTGAGAAAATGAACTTCATGGGAAAACAAACTTTACATTTGAAATAATAGTAAGATTAGGTAAATAGAATTATATGGAATGCCATGTTGCCAAGAAATTTATACTTGATTAAAAAACAGGCAGATTCTTCACCAGAGGAATACAATGTGAAGAATTATTGAGACTGATGTATCGAATGAATGTAGATAATGAAAAAACATGTGGCACAGCAGCCTGGAAGAAGGCGATTAAAGTAATCCAGGCATGAGGTAATTATGGTTTCCAGGAGAATTCAGAAGAGGCAAATGCAGAAAATAATATAAAAATACCATAGATATTTTTACTCAAATCATAATTATTGTTAATTTGCTAAGTATCATAAATTTAGAACATCACATATCTTTCATAAGTCTCTGAATACTTTATAGAAAAATTTGTTTCTCTAAACTGAAATGTTTAAACTTTTGATAAGTTAGATTTTCTTGTGATTACAATATAATGAAACAGATTTTTTTATCTTAAATAAAGGATTTACATTAAAAAGGTACAGAAGTTTCCTGAATATAGAGTACCTACAGATCCCAAAATTGACAAGAAAATAATCAGAATGGAACAGGAGAAAGCCTTTAATATGCTAAAGAAGAACTTGGTAGATGCTGGTGGTGTTCTTAGGTATAACATTTATATGGTTCTTTTATTTACTTATTTCTTTTATTTACTTATTTATTTATTTATTTATTACTTATCCTTTTCCAAGAATTCTTTTTGTAAGAGAAAGTATCATTGTTTTTAATTCTTCTATTAGGAAATAGTTTTAAGGCTTAGGGTTTAGCCT
>PVKS010041191.1:0-16171 GCA_004027875.1 Aplodontia rufa
TGTTCAAAAATAAAAAAAAATATTAAGACAAGTTAGAAAAAGAATTCTGTAGGAACCATTGAGGAGGTGTGATTTCACTCAAACCTCTGGGAATTCAGCCAATTATTCTGCAAAATTTCTCTGCATTCATAGCTTCCAGAACTAACCATAGGCATTTTGAAAATAGTTGCATTAAAGAGACAACAATCGTCACCAAGCACTGTTCCGTTGTTAATCGTTCTGCCACTTTTTTCTTTTTTCTTTTTCTTTCTTTCTTTTTTTTAGGTGGGCAGCAGGTACAGAAGATTAAACCCAGGAGTGCTTAACTGCTGAGCCACATCCCCAGCTCTTTTTGCTTATTTAATTATTTTATTTTGAGACAGGATCTCGCTAAGTTGCTTAGGGCCTCACTGCTGAGGCTGGCTTTGAATGTGCAATCCTGCCTCAGCCCCTAAGCCACTGGGATCACAATGGGCACCACCACATCTGACTACTATCACCATTTTTAAAAATTTTTTATTAAGGAGTTGAGTTATTGTACAATCACTTGTTTTTTTGTTTTACCACCCAGAAGGACCTATTCTTTGATAAGGTTCAATCCAAATGTCATGTTTTTCATGAAGTCTTGTTTGATTCTCATGTCCTACCAACACACTCCATCTCTTCTGCCTACAAGCTCTCACAGCAGTTTTTAGGTCTGTTTGGACATTTATTGAATTCTGCCTCACATTGCGGTTGTATGTGTATTTGTCTAATCCCTCATACTTGGATTGGCATTCCTTGAGGTATTCCTGATATTATTAGCCATATAGTATTGTACCCAACTTACTATAAGTACTCAATAATTGATTATTCAATTTAATTTAAGGAGTCAGATATAATAATTGAGAAGGCTCTCACAGGATGTCTACTAAGAAACCATTAAGATGTGCCCTGCTTATGCTGGGGAGTCTATTAATATTCTTCAGATTAGGTTTTAATGAAATTCTGTGAGGGAAAATAAAAACATTTGTGTATTAGTATACTCATATGAAACTGGCTTTATGAATTCAAAGGGATTAAATAAAATTGATTGCATATGTTGTAAAGCCCAATAAGTTGTGATTTCTTCTTGTATAAATGAAAAAGTTTAAATGAAATTCCAAGAAAGTTATTTGGTCCTCATTTAATTTTCAGTAAATAAAAGGTGTAGGTATATGACTCAGCAGAATTACTTTCATAATTCTGATTCCCCAATAAGTCCTAAGGTTATCTGAGCAATTAGATAATGACACATTATTATTTGACAAGTAGAATACAGATTTTAAATAAATAATAAGAAATGTTAATTCATGTTAAACCTTCTAAACCGTTTTCCTTTTCTAGAAAGTCAACTACCTGCCACAGGCCACTGAGACCATCCTCACAAATGACAAAAACCCTGAAATTTCCTGGATTTGGTATCCTACTGGACACTGTCCTAAACATCTCACTCACTGTCATTTTGCTTTCAGCAACCTAAGAAATGCATTGTCATATAAAAGTATTGAAATGAAAATTGGAAAGTTTCCTCTCTTAGAAAGAAAAATTAATTATGCCATTAGCATATAAACACCATACTCAACTTATGAGGAAAAAATGGGGTGAGGTAAAATGGTCTTTCATAACTGAAAGACTAACTTCTTCTCTGGGGAGAGGAAGACAGACCAAAAGTACACAAAGGAATAAAGGATAGAAGGATGGAGGTGAGTGGTGGGAATGCTGGGGAAGCCTAACTGACAAGAATCAAACTTTTCCTGGAGTTACCCTCCATCATCTTCTGTCTCTTCCTCTTTCTTGGAAATCCAGCTTGGTTTTACAGCTTGTGACCTTAGCCAACTACTGCCAAGTTCAAACCATTATGACAAAAACAGTTTTGGCATGATTACCAAGGCAGGTCTATTTGTGCATTTCATTTCATTTTTAACTTTGACAGGAAAAATTGAGTTCATGATAGCAAGCAGTGGAATATGAGGATCAAACAATTCAGAATACTTAGCTATTTCTGGTTCTTATAAATATGTCGTTAGCAGTCAGAATTTGAACAAAAAATAAGCAGGTTGGACAAGATAATTTAAATAGCAACTGAAAAAGATAAAATTGAATTCTTTTTTCCCATGCATTTTAAAATTTTCAGAAAGTTACTAGTTATTGAAATAATTCCTAAAGGTATAAGACACAGGAGTAGGAATTATTACTTTCATCCATATTAAGAACTCCTTTATTAATTGTCAGTGCACCACACTTTCTTCTTGCAATTAAACTCTTCTGTCTGAGATTATAATATAAAAAGATCCTAGAAAAAAATATTTGAAAAAATTACCCGTGCTTTCTCTATGAACTTATTTGGAAATAACTTCAAAAAATATCAGAAAATGCTGAGAGTTTTCATTTGAAGAAAATAATTACTCCATTAATCAATTGCTATTCAATGCATCTAGTGTGTTTAACACCATGTCTGGTACATAGTAAATATCCACATATATCTATTAGAATTAGTAACAGCTCAATACTGTTTTATTACTATTATTCTAGTGTTTATGAATTTCTTATCATTAGATACTACTAGGGAAATGAAACTTGGAAGGAAAGATCTAAAGGGACTTCACAAAGAGAAAGGGAACCTATGTAAATATTAAGCTGAATTGACACATCTTACTGAAATGTTCTTATCCTAATAAAAAAATCTTTCTCTGTAACACCTCAGGAAAAACAAAATTATGCATACTGAGGCATTAGTTTCATTAAACTTATTTAAACTAACAAATATCTAGAGAAACACAACACAGTAGGAAAAATCATAAACTTTGAATTCAGAGAAACCTGTTTAAATCTCAGTGTAGGAAAACACATAAAAACACTCATCATATGACCAGTGGAAAAAAAATCAGGTGGGTCTTTATAAAATTCCATTTTGTGGAGAAGGTTCAAAAGATTGAGCAGGTGGTTCAGTGTCATAGGCAGTAAGTGGCAAGTGGGGGCTTACACTTGAAGAAATTATTCAGTTTCATCTCTAGTTTATATTTGACTTAGCTATTTTGCTGTCTCCTCCTCCTTGCTTGATGTCTAAGGCACAGAATTCACATGATCTCTTCTTTCTTTCTGTATGCTTACCCCTATAGAAGACCTCACTTTTTATCATTTTATTACTATCGGTATGCTTATAACCAGCCTTATTTCCCCATCAAGCTAGATAGTGCTCAGTTTCCCCTGAAAGCATTTCTTAACTATGTCACAAGCATCTAAATGCTATCATGTCCAAAGCTAATCCTGAGAGTTTCCTCTAGAACCTCTTCCTCCCAATCTTCTCCTGTTCAACATATATAATCTCCCCAGCTCCTTGAGACACCTCCAAAACATGTCTTGAATCTGTCTACACAACTCCATCTCTTCTGCTTCAGGGTACCCAAGACTGTTATTTATGGTCTGAAGAAGGGCAATAGCCTTGGACTGGCCTTCTTACATTATTGAATCACTCGAGATCTGTCCTGACTTGTGCCTTTAGGCTTACTGTTTTCTGCCTGTCCCTTTACCTCCCCAGCTTGTGGTAGGACTTTTCCCATTCAAGCCTCCAATTGTATGTAACCTCTTCAGTGAGTCCAGCCCTCACCAATCCCCTCTAACAATTCTCTCTCAATCTCAGTTTCCATCACCTCATTTGTTCTCTTCTGACTAATTTTGTTTTATATTATTTATTTTCTGTCTATACCACGGTCAAAAAAATTGCACAATGAAAATTAAACAGATAATGAAGACTTTCTTCACGAATATTGCCATAGGGGTCAGAAATTGTACTCAACTCCCCTAAAACAAAAGGAGAAAGAGTTTTTTAAGACCTGGAGTGAATGAGAAGAAATAGGGGGAAGTTGGTCCATGTGATAAGACATCTGTGTTTAATAATTCATGTTCTTTCAAGTCGGGCTCCTACATAATGACTGGGAGATATCTTTTTTTAAGTGATGTATAATAATTGTACTTATATATGGGATATGGTCTGATATTCCAAAACATGTAGATGATGTATAATGATCAAACCAGGATAATAAGCATATCCATCACCTCAAACATGTATCATTTTTTCTTGTAATAGGAACATTCAAAATTCTTTCTTCCATGTGTTTTGAAACATACAGGAAGTTATTGATAACTAAGTCACTCTGCTATGGCACACTAGAACTCATTCCTGCTACCATATGTAGAAATTGAAAGAGTTGATATCATAGACATGGAGAGTAGAATAATGATTATGAGAAGCTGGGGAGGGCAGAGAAAATGAGGTAGATGTTGGTTACGGGAGATACCTTTCTTGGTAATCACATTTCAAAGGAATAGCTTTTAAGTTGATGTTCCTGGATTGTAAAACTGGGGGAGTTCAGGAAAAGATTTTCATGTCAAAGGAACAGTGAGAATTTTTACAACTCAAAATTTTCCACAGTAAATACCCCAAAAGAGGGGAAGGAGGTCAGGAGCCTCTAGTCATGAAGAAAACCGCAGTTTAGTCATGCTGAAAGAAAGGTCGAGGCCATCTTGTACACAACTACACCAGGAGATTTATGCAAAGAGAGAAGTCTTATACTTCTAATCCTAAGCACCCAGTCCAGTCCCTGACACATATTCTTATTCAGATTTTTATGAAAAAAATATAGGAATGGCTATGCTACCTTGTTATACTTAATTGTGTTCTCTCAGATATTTAGAATCTCTAGACCTCAATGTCTGGTAAAACTGGGAGAACACTACATCTTATAGGTTGATGTTAAGATTAAATACTATTAGGCTGGAGCAGTGGCTTGATGGTTACAGCACATGCCTGGCATGTGCAAGTATATGGGTTCAAACCCCAGCACCACATACACAACGAAATATCAGAGCAATGAAAGCCACATGAAAAGCTAAAATTAAAAACTGATTCTCTTTCTCTCATTGTCCCTGTCTCTTAAAAAAAATAAATAAGGTTGTATATAAAAGCACCAAGAATAGGGTTTTGAACTAAAGCATTTCCCTCTCCAGATATCATGCTTCACAAATGAATTATTCACAAAGTTCTTAAACTGATACACTGCTTTTGATTATTTTTTTCTTTGCTTAGATTATTGGAAACCTCATTTGTGCTATGTCAACATGAATGCTATTATGCATACTTCTGTCTTCTGTGAGCACATTCTTAAAAGTAATCAAACATCGGACACAATGATAATTACTCATGATAAATATAAGATTAGCCTAACTTTAAACTTGAGAGTTCCAGCAAAAGCAATGGCAAGTGTCGCCCATATCCGTTATTATCTGCAGAAATAAGTGAATCTCAAAGAAAGAAGCATATGTGCTGTTGTATCAGGAAGGTTTTGAGGGCACATTTGTACAGAATTTGGTGATAAACAATAGGTTGTCTTTAAAGTCTCTCAGCTCAACATCAGAGTTGTGTCTGTAGCAATATAAAACAACACATGAACCATTACTACTTTAACAACCTGTGAGAGACAAAAGTGGATATTTTTGTTCCTTCTCTTTATACCATGATCTCATTGTCCTCCTTGGTTTGCACAGATGGACACAGCATTTCTCTGGCCAGAAAATGCTAGGTCCTCCACCCAGATACTTGAAGTAGGTGCCCACTTTACATTTCAATACTCACAATCAAACACCATATGTTCTATGAGATTGTGCTTGAGGCAAACCTAACTCTCATATGTTAGCTATGTCACATCAGGCATTCCACCTGCACCCTGTGTGTAAAGGGTATGAGGATAAATAAATATATTTATCCTTAAAATCAAGAAAAATAATTTCTTCTTAATATAGTTCTTCCAGTTTTCCTAACATGAAAATAATTACAAAGTAAAAGAGCAGTCAATCAAAGTGGAAACATTAAATTACTCCTTCGTATTGTGATAGTTCTTCAAAAAGTTAGATATAGAATTACCCTGTGACTCAGAAGTTCCACTTCTAGGTATAAACCCAGACAAGGAAAGCAGAGATTCACAAGCTTTCACATCAAAGCTAGCAGCAGCATCATTAGTCAAAGGGTAGAAACAACCCAAATACAGATTTGCAGATGAAAAGCAAACAAAATATGGAATATTACTCAGTACTAAATCTGGAGTGAAATTCTAACATATGCTACTCATGGATGAACCTTGAAATATTATGCTAACTTAAATAAATCAGGCAAGAAAGCTCAAGCACTGCTTGATTTTATGATTGTACGATTTGCATTTGTATTATTAATTTGTGAAGTATCAAAAATGGCAAATTCATAGAGACAAACTGGAACAGAGTTTACCCAGGGAATTAGGAATAGGAGGTTATGATCTAGTAAGTTCAAAGTTTCTGTTTCCGATGAGAGAAGTTCTTGAAATAAAGGTTTATTCAACTTTGTAAAAATATTTACTCCTACTGAGTTGTATACTTAACAATGGTAAGAATGATCACTTTGATATTCTGTATATTTTACCACAATGAAAAAATAAATGAAAAACTAAGCCCTAAAAAGTAATTTTTCACACTGATAGTACAGATACGCAATTCATTATAAGATTTGGATTTTTTTCTGGGTCTGGGAGGGTGGCAGGTGTAGTGAAAACCACTCTAGATATGGATTCAGAAGACTTTCCCAAATCTCAGCCAGTCCCTTATTAGTAACAAAACCGAAAATGCCACTGAGGAGGTTCGCACCTTAGTCTCTTTCAGTCAGTTAATGCAGCAGAGTTGTTTGGAGAACTAAAATTGAAATGCGTAGAAAGTGCTTCATAAATTCAAACAATTATGCAAGTGGATGTGGGCAGTTTTTATTATATATTCCTTTAGGGAGGTTTGTCATAATAATCTTATCACCAAAATGCAGTTATTAATTCTCGTTTAAATATTGATATATTAAGTTATTGTTAAGAGACTCGGCCAAGTTTATTGTTGTTCATTGCTTTTCTCTATTTAAATCCATAGTCCTCAGAATGAAAAAATAATGCTGAATTTCTGTGTTTCTATTAACCCTTCCGATAATAAACGGGTCCTTAGACCTTTCCATTTATTCTAATGCCTTCTGTTCATTGTCTAGCATCATTGCACTACCTGAGGCAAAAGGAGTAACTTTGTTACCTTAGAAAGAAGAGACAATCATATTATAGCTTATCTAGAAGGAAAAATAGTCGTCCATATTTAACTGAAAGTGTTAAAAATATTTATTTTGTTACTTGCTCCCAAATGCCATTCCAAATCATATAAACCACTGTCAATCTCTACATGGTCAAACATGCAATAATAATTTCACATAACATTATATCAAATTAAAGGTTATTTTGTAAATCTCTTTGGATACATAATTATATTGAAAATAGGTATTTAAAAAGTAAAATTCTTGCTATAACATCATAAATTAATACCAAAATTAATGTGGTTGAAACAAATGCCAACTAACTTTTTTTATTTTCCTCTTTAGTGGTTATGTCTTTGACTACGATTACTACAGAGATGATTTCTACAATCGGTATGTGAAATTTACACTCTTGTTTCCCTACGATTTAAATAATCTTTAACTCTTTTGTGCAATTCATTCACAGCTGCTGTTGACTGATGTATTGAAAATGTTTTATTGTTGAAAATAAAGTATAAAGTCCCTATGAAATGGAATGTAGAAAGATTTTCTAATTTTAACACATGGAAATATAGTAGATCTTCAAGATTTAGAATTTTGGAGGTGCTTAATCCTAAAATTTCACTTCTAATATTTAGTTAACACTGTAAGGATTGGTTAACTAATTATTTTCCAGGTCTGTTGTTGACTTAGAATTTTCAAGATGGAGAGTTTCGTTAACTTAGAAAATAATTTCAACCTTCTAAAACATATTTGCTTTTATGACATGTTGAAAAATACTGTATTGGTTTGAGTCAGTAAAATTTATAGACCATTCCTGCCATGCATGATAGTATAGGACCATAAAAGGTTTCATCCAAGCTAAAATCAGGCAAAATGTTGCTAGTGATCAGAGGTAAATAATAATAATAATAATAAATAAAAAATAAGCTTTTCCCATGACATTTAATTTTTTAGTTAAAACTAGAAACACTTTTGACTGTCTTTTAAATACAGAGGGATCTGTGGTAAAGCTAATAGTGACTTACCACATTACAGTTTAAAACAGTAAAACTGGAGAAATTAACTTGATTTCTTTGTGTAAAAGTTTATCAAAAGTAATCAAATGTGCATGCCTTCTTTTCATTGCATAATTAGGATATGGAGCAAGTATCTGTTTTATGCCTTGGCAAACTGTCCTATTTACCTTGAGGCTGGACCAGCCTGGACATGCTGTGAACTGTCACTGAGAGTTCCTTCTCTGTGTGGTTCTTTGGCCAGTATCACTTCTGCTCCGTATCTTCATCCTTTTCATTACATCATAACCACTTTCCTCTTTTATGTGAATAAGGTTGCTCTATTAATTTCCTTTGGTTCCATACTAGAGTCTCTCAAAGGGAAAGGTGTCAACATCCCCATGACCATCTGTGTCTTTGGTCATCCCATTTACATTTAATTTGAAATCCACTTCCACAATTATCGCTCTTCAGTTCCTTGCTGCACTTTCAGCTCCGTTGACCAGTTTTCTCTTTTTGTGATTCATTTTTGTAAGATACCGCATGAGTTTATCACTGGAGGAGAGGAGGCATTACAACTACCTGATTACTATCTGTGGCTTAACTAAGTAACAGATAATCAGCAACTGATCCTTCACAGACTGAAAGAAGTGGCATGATCGGCCACTCATCACGATGTATATTTGCTTCTTACAAATAAAGACATCTGTGGATGGAAAAGCTGGTGGCAAAGTTTGCACTGTATGAAATTTTTCACAGATTGTATGTTGTGGTTACTGAAAACTAATTTGTGTTGTTGGACAACTGGTGTTATTTAACTAAACACTGGTAACACTGGTAACATGCATATAAAAGACATGCAATCCAAGGAGGCACTGTAGAAAGATCATTGGGGGGAAAAGAGATAAATATCTTTTAAGCTTTAATTATGTATTACTAAAACGAAAGCAAATCCAAAATATAAGAATGCAAACCTGCAAAAAATAGTTTTCAATAGAAGTTTTTAAAAAGATTGAAGCACTGTGATCCCTTAAAAGGGTTATATTCCCTCTGTTCTCCTTATTCTGTTCCAGGAGAACACCATGTTCCTTCCTGTCTCAGGGCCTTTCTCTGTGCTGATCCATCTCCTCCCACTCCCTCTACCACCTTGTTCACTTGCCTCCATCCTTCTGATCTCAGCAGGAACACTACTCCCAGATTCAACTAGGTTCCTCTGTTCTCTCTCAGCACCCAGCACTGTTCCTTCTCATTCACTTCTAATTTGCATTACTGTAATTCTTTCTGTAGTGACTTTATCTGATTCATGTCTGCCTTCTATCCTCCAGGAGGGCCACAACAACATTAACCTTTGCTTATCTCTGTGTCTTCAGGAACACACATAGTAGACACCCAGTTTGTGTTACTAATGCCTCTCATTAAAGACATTTTAATTTTCCCAAGATCACCCAAACAATTAGTGACAGAACTACAATCATAGCCTTGGTGTTTTAGCCAACTATTTCACTGCTGTTACTAAAACACCTGACAAGAACAATTTTAGAGGAGGAAAAGTTTATGTTGGGGCTCACCATTTCATAGGTCTCAGTCCATAGACTGCTATCTTGTACCTCAGGCTCAGGGTGAAGCAGCACATGATGGTGGAAGGTTGGGTTGGAGGAAAACAGCTCTCAAGATGATTAGGAGATGAGAGCGACTCCACTTGCCACACGCAAAATAAATACCCCAAAGGCTCGGTTCCAAAGACCATCTTCTCCAGCCACACACCCTACCTGCCTTCAGTTATCACTCAGTTAATCCCTACCAGGAGATTAAATCGCCGATTGGGTTAAGGTTCTCATAACCCAATAATTTCATCGCTAAGCCTGCTTACATTGTCTCAAACATAAGCTTTTGGGGGACACCTCACATCTAAATGATAATACTGGGTGTGTGCTCTAATTCAGTAGACCACTATGTGAATACACAAAACAGTGGAGAAGCAATGTCAATCTATAATATAAAATAATGGCATAGTCTTTTCTACCTGGGAGTCAGCACTCTAACTGTACCTCAGTTATTACTAAGTCCAAACTACTGGGTTAAGCAACATATTTTACTAGTTACGTCTACGGACAAAAATTGATACTTCGGAATGATTTTCTCAAATAATTTTTAATTTCTACAAAGCGTAAGATTTTATTTTAAGTTCCTCATAACTTATAATAACTTGTTCTTAAATTGATTAAAATAATCCTATCTACCATGAAGAAAAGAGAACATGAAAACAATCTACACTTTCTGAAATTTTTAGACTTTGATGATTTTAAAGACATTTTATACTATAGGTTTTTATTCAAAATGCAGCACATTTTCCTAATTCCTATTAATATACATTGTCTTATAGTCTGTCATTATAAAATCATCTTAGCATCTTAACTCTTTCCTATCATGTGATTTCCTTGCATATTTAAAGAGTTTCTAACTAAAATAGAGTTTTGTGGGGCTGGAGTGTGGTGGCTCAGCAGTGAGAGGGCTTGCCTGGTATAAGTGAGGACACAGGTTCAAACCTTAGCACCACAAACACAACTAAGTGTCTGAAGAACAGAAACAGGATAAAAAAATAAATATGATTCAATACATAAATAAATAAATGGAGTTTTTTCTCTAGAAGATAGTAGACCCGAGGTTTGATAACAAGTGGTAGAGTTTTGGGCAAACCAGTTTTTCCATTTTCTCATCTTTAAAGAGAACCCAAGATCTGGATTTTGCTGCTTACAAATGACGGCTCAGTAAAAATAGATAGAATGGATTGATTTTTCTTTCCAAACAGCAAGCGCCTTAAGCTGTCAAATAATTATAGAGCCTGAAGCTCTCGGTTGACTCTTCACTACAGACACACACAAAAAGCTAACTCTAAACAACTTTCAAAATAATTTACTTGTCTTATGTAGAGTGTGTTTGGCTTCTGAGTGTGTAAGAGATCAATGCAGCTGTCCTGTTAACAGACTATCGGAACGGTCTGTGCTTTCATTAGTTTATTTTTCATTTTTTGCACTTGGCTTAGGAAGACGTAAGCATCTGCCACCAGTGGGTATAATCAAGAGCTCCCTGTAAACATAGAATCCCACAAAGGAAAACATAATGGAGGGGTAGACGAGATAGTCTACAGAGTAACTACAACAGTTTTATCCACAGTGATTCCTCCCAAATTACATTCAGCTTCTACTGGTGTTTAAAATTTTTAAAACCTTTTTAGTAGCATTGCAAACTTGGGCAAGTTATTTAATTTTACAAAACCTGTTGTCTCATCTGTTAGGTGAGCATGAAGTTAATTTTCAACACATATTTGGCTGACGATTAAATTATGCCTGGTGTATTTTTAATGCCTAATCAGGGTTAGCTATTAGTAAAAACTAAAGGTAACCATTAACAGTGAAGGTGAATATTTCTTATGCTAATATTCGTATCACAAAGTCCGTATGACTGAGAATTAAGATGGTTGGTAAGTTGCACTTCCAAAATAGTATATTGTGTCATGTCTGTATTAACATGTTTTCATAGTTTTCCCTTAACTTGTTCCCCTAGAGCATTTCAACTGCATCAGAACACACCAGCAGAGAGGGAGAACTCAGCTGTTTCCGTTACCCTATGTTGCTTTGTTTAGGTCAGGAAAATGGAATTGCACTAGTTATATTTCGCAGGGATCATGGCATATAAAAACTTACTAACTAGGTATTAAAAGACTGAAAAGGAAAGAATATACTCTACTATAATAGAGGTAGCAACTGAGGGAAGCAGGTACAACCTCTAAGGCTGGGGAAATAAAGGAAGAGTTTGGGATCAGCAAAATGTAGTGTAAACTGAGAGTGGTGGCATTCACATGTAATCCTAGCTACTGGGAGGATGGCTTGAGCCAAGGAGTTCAAGTACAGCCTTGTCTACAGGGAGACTCCATCCAGAAAAAAAAAAAAAAAAAGATACTGTAGAAGAAGGATCTTGCAGAGCTGGAAAGTACTGCCAGGAGGTTCTTAGCTGGTGCTGCTGTACCTGTGTGGAGTCAGACCTCTTAGGAGGCTTCATGGTCTGCTGGTGCAGATGTCTAATAGGGAATGTAAAGAAACCAACCTGTAAGTGTTGTAAAATTACTCCAACCAGATTCTGGCTGCTGCTGCTGCAATGAATTGCTGCTGCCAGGATGAAGAAACAAGGTTGGAGTAATGTTGAAAAGAGCAGGAAGTAAAAACAAATGTAAGCAAGTCCCTTTTCCTGCAGGTCTCACTGTCTCCTCTTAGGTCCTTCATTGGCTGAGCCTGGCAGAAATCTAGCTCAATGCCCTGGTTAAATGTGATCTGCAGACCAGACCTGTGGCTAAAGGTGCATATGAAACTGAAAAACAATCAATTCTCATATAGCCACATCATAGTCTTACTCTATCACTCTACTTCTACCAATTTGGGGATTTTTTTTTCAGTTTTTCCTGATTTCTGATTTTTTATGATTTTTTATTAGTGCATTATAGTTTTACATAATTATGGGATTAGTTGTCACATATTTCCTAGATGCACACAAATCAGCAATACATTTTACTCAATATCTCCTCACATACCCCTCAACCTCCCTCATCCTGTCCCCTGATACCTATGAAGAACATTACATATATATACATAGTACATAGTATATACAGTGACACTTATAACTGCTTGAAATGTACCTTGCTTTATCTCAGTTCCAACATTTCCCCTTCTCTTCCTTTCCTGTCATCCCTGTTATTCTTCAAAATATTTGACAATAGGATTAAACATTTACATTTTTGTACAGGTATGCAGCATAGCTTGTTCAAATATGTTATGAAGTATCTGGCAATTGTATCTTATAAATATTAACATTTTACATTTTTATTTTATGGATCTAATACATGAGTTTGTCTACTTTACTCCCAAGCCTGGGTTTAGGTCCAGCCTCCACAAATGATAGATACCATTTGCCCCTTGATTCTCTGGGTTTGGTTAACTTTGCTCAGCATAATTTCTTCCAATGCCATCCATTTACCTTCAATAGATGCAATATCATTGTTTCTAATAGCTGTATTTGTATATAGATATATGCCAGAGCTTTTGGATCAATTCATCTAGTGAGCGGCATCTGTGTATCTGGGTTGGTTCCATAATTTAGCTATTGTAAATTGAGCTGCTATGAACATGGATTTTGCTGTGTCACTGTAATGTGCTGATTCTGACACCTCTGGGAAAATACCCACAAGAGGGATAGCTGGGTCATGCGGTAGATCCAACCCTAATTTTTTGAGGAGTCTCCACACTGCTTTCCAGAGTGGCTGGATCAGTCTGCAATTCTAACACTGTGCTAGTGTTCCTACATCGCCACAACCCCTCCAGCATTTTTTATTGTTTGTATTCTTCATCTTTGCCAGTCTGACAGGAGTAAGATGAAATCTTAAAGTAGTTTTGATTTACATTTCTCTGATTACCAGTGATTTGGAACACTTTCTCATGTGTTCATTAGCTTTCTCAATTTCCTCTGCTGAAAAGTTTCTATTTTGCTCTCTGGGCCATTTATTGATTGGATTGTTTATGTTTTTGTTATTGAGTTTTTTGAGTTCTTTGTAAATTCTGGATATTAGTCCCCTGTCAGAGGGATCACAGGCCATGAATCTCTCCGATTCTGTAGGTTGTCTCTTGACTGTTTTGACTATTTCCTTGGTTTTACAGAAACTTTTCAGTTTAATGGCATCCCACTCATTGATTTTTCACTGTAATTCTTTCACTTTAGGAGTCTTGTTGAGGAAGTTGTTGCCAACTCCCATATGCTGGAATGTTAGTCCTAATTTTTCTTCTTGCAGTAGCTGGTTTAATTCCTAATTCCTTGATCCATTTAGATTTGATTTTTTGTGCAAGGTGAGAGATAAGGACGTAATTTCAAGTTTCTGCAAGTGTCTGTCCAGTTTGTCCAGCACCATTTGTTGAATAGACTCTCTTCTCCATGTTTAAAGGTATCAGGTGTTTAAAAATATGTGAGTTTGTCTCAGAGTCTTCTATTCTATCCAATTGTTATTCATTCCTATTTTGATACCAGTACCATTCTATTTTTAATAATACAGCTCTATAGTATAAATTTAGATCTGGTATTGCAAAAGTACCTTTTTCATCTTTCTTGCTTAGTAATGTTTTGGCTATTCTGGGTTTCTTGTTGTTCCATATGAATTTGAGAATTGCTTTTTCTACATCTGCGAAGAATGACATTGGAATCTTGATGGGGATTGCATTGAATCTATACAGTGCCTTTGGCAAAATAGCCATTTTAATTATATTAATTCTTCCTAACCAAGAACACGGAACATCTTTCCATCTTCCCAGGTCTTCTGCAATTTCTGTTTTCAGAGTTCGATAATTTTCCTTGTAGAGGTCTTTTACTTCTCTTGTTAAATTAATTCCCAAATATTTTATTCTTTTAGAGGATATTGTGAATGGGACTAATTTCCTAATTTCTTCTTCTGCCCTAATATTGTTGGCATATAGAAAAGCTATTGATTTATGGGTGTTGATGTTGTAGTCTGTTACTTTGCCAAATATGTTAATTAACTTTAGCAGTCTTCTGGTGGAGTTTTCTGGACCTTCCAGATATAGGACCATGCCATCAGCAAAAAAGGATAGTTTAACTTCCTCCTTCCTATTCTTATCCCTTTGATTTCTTCCTCTTGACTGATTGCTCCAGCCAGGGTCTCCAGGACTATATTGAATAAAAGTGTCTGAGAGTGGGCAGCCTTGTCTTGTTCCTGAGTTCAGTGGAAATGCTTTCAACTTTTCTCTATATAGTATTATACTAACTGAGGGTTTGGCATGTATGGCCTTTACAAAGTTAAGTTCCTTTTATCCCTATTTTCTCTAGAGTTTTGAGCATATACAGGTGCTAGACTTTATTAAAGGCCTTTTCTGCATCTATTGAGATGATCATATGTTTTTTGTCCTTAATTCTGTTTAAAAAATGAATCAGATTTATTGATTTGCTTATGTTGAACCAGCCTTGCATACCTGGAATGAAGCTCACTTGATCATGATGAATTATTTTCTTGATGTGTTTTTGAATGCAGTTTGCAAGAACCTTATTAAGGATTTTTGCTTTGTTTCATAAAAAGTGTATGGGAGAGTACCCTCTTTTTCAATTTCTTGGAATAGCTTAATAAGGAGAGGTGTTATCTCTTCTTCATAGGCATGGTAAAACTCTGAAGAGAATCCATCAGGTCCTGGGGTTTTCCTCTTTGGAAGACTTTTAATTGCTGTAAGGGTTTCAGTGCCTGTTATTGGGCTGTTTAGGATTTCAGTGTCATTCTGTGTCAATTTGGGGATGTTATATGTGTCTAGAAACTTGACCATGTCATCCAGATTTTCTGACTTAGAGGAGTATAGTTTTTCAAAATATGTTCTGATAATCTGTTTGATTTAAGGGGGTCAGTAGTGATCACCCCCTTTTCGTTGGTGATTTTGTTGATTTGCTTTGATTCTCTCCTTTTACTTAGAGTAGCTAGGGGTCTGTCAATTTTACTTATTTTTTCAAAGAACCAACTTTTGTTTCATCAATTCTTTTTTCTTAATTTCATTGATTTTGGCTTTGATGTTAATTATTTCCTGTCTTCTCCTGGTGTTGGGATTAGACTGTTCTTCCTTTTGTAGAGATTTGAGTTGGAGCATAAACTTATTTGTTAGGGATCTCTCCTGATTCTTAATGTGGACATTCAGTACAATAAATTTTCCCCTCAAGAATGCTTTCATGGGATAATAATAGGAAGAGAGGAAGTCAAACTCTCTCTATTTGCTGATGACATGATCCTGTATCTGGAGGATCCAAAAAACTCCATCAATAAACTGCTCGAACTCATAAGTAGATTTAGCAAAGTGTCAGGATACAAGATCAACACGCATAAATCAATAGCTTTCCTATATGCCAATAATAACAGGACTGAAGAAGAACTCAGGAATACAGTCCCTTTCAAAATAGCTTCGAAAAAAATAAAATACTTGGGAATTAATCTAACAAGGGAAACCAAAGATCTCTTCAATGAAAATTATCAAACATTGAAGAACGAAATCCAAGATGA
>PVKS010041192.1:0-16194 GCA_004027875.1 Aplodontia rufa
CAACCACACGCAGCTGATAGCAGCCCAGAATCTCTTTATTATCAAGGCACACGGGTTTTTATATAGGGAGGCGGGGAGACAGCCAAGAAATCAATAATCCTTCTAAGGGAGTTGCCAGGGGTTATGCAGATTTTGAGTACAGACAAACAACTAGGTAGGGAACAGCCTGTGGTTAGCACATTCCAACCCATCCTAACTCTTTGCATAACAAAGCAGGACCTAACAGCCCTTCCTGAAGGAACTTATAGAAATAGTAACAAGATCGCTCTAGGGCAGCTGTTGAAATGGGGGTGAAGGCTACACCCCAACAATAGCGAGCCCCGTCAATGCAGTGTTTTTCTGCTTATAGCAGTTTGTCCCTGCTTGTAGCAGTATGTAATGATTTCCCTGCTTATAGCAGTCTGTCCCTGCTTGTAGCAGTATGTAATGATCTTCCTGCTTATAGCAGTCTAGGCTATAATTTCCTGCTCTCAGGCAGTAGCTAGGCTACCAGGATTCCCTGCTCTCAGGCAGTAGCTAGGTTATAATTTACCGATTTAATGTCGTCCGTCTAGAGCTTCCCGGGTTTCGGCACCATTTGTCATCGTCACCTCGACCAGGGAGGCGGCAATAATGACGTGTACACACTTGTTGCTTGTGGAGCTCTCTTGCCCTTTATTCAGGAAGTTACACTGCTTATATAGTAAAAGTGAACCAATCCGTAGGCTGTTGCTATGAGGAAGAAAACTCTGCTGCCGGCTCCTATTGGTTGTCCCTAGGTGGTCAGATGTTGCAAGCACAAGAACCGGGAACAGCAAGAGGTCAGCTGACTTGGTTGGGCCAGCTGCCAGCCGCCATCTTAAAGCTGTCTGTGTAGCGTGGGCCCTGGGTGCCGCCCGCCACAACCAACAATGCAAAATGGTCAATAAACACAATGCTACTGAGATATAAAGGCCAATCCAGTAGATATACTGACCCTGTGGTCCTTTAGCAGAAGTTCTGAAAAATACTTTTGCATATTCATATTAAAATGAGAGCCAATATAAAGATGAAAAAGGGGTTTTAAAACCTGGATTAGAGGCCACCTAGAGAGAATGTTGTCTGGGACACGTATTGAAGTCTAGAGGAAAAAGGAAGGCTTTGATTCAATGTGTTTCAAACTCCTCACAGACTGAGAAAGATTGTCCTCTCTCAGCCATTGGTTTTGAGGGCTGAGTTTGGCTAGTAGAAACCTGCATTATTTAGTAAATAGCTGATTCAAGGTCTCCTTTTAAACTGATTGGAAGATGAAGCAATTATGAAACTATTAGTAAGTTTGTTTTTGATTTTATGAAATGGTCAATGCTATATGTGTATTTTGACAAATTTTTAATATGTGGCCAGAGTGATTATGTTTCCAGTTTTGAAAATATTTATAAGATTTTGGAACATAGAAAGGACATTTTTAGATATTGCTTTGCATTTAAGTTTTTGGCACTATATGTATGAATTTCTTATACATTTATATTTGTACATAAACCAGTTTACATAAAAATTAGCAACAAAGAACAGCAATGAGGGTACTGTTTTCTTCACTTGTTTTCAATGATCATTTACTATGTGATCTCAGGACAGCTGGGATAATATGAATTGTAGGGGTGAAATATTTAATTTGAGGTTGGAATCTTCTTTCCCTGAACAGAAACTATATTCTGTCTCACATTTTAGGAACTGAATAAAGTTTGCTGAAATTCTATAATATTTTTCATTACAGAGAAGCTTGTCAGAGGAAAGCTTCTGTCCCCTCATCGCCGTTCAGTGCTGAGAAAGAATCTGTTTTCAAGTTGTGATGGTTAAAATTATTATATTAAATCTTTTTTTAGGTAAAAAGTAGAATGTACCATCTTTTCTTTCATCTTAGCCAATGGCATCATACAGGTGATTTTTTTTTCTTTTCTTTTCTTTTTTTTTTTTTTTTTTTTTTTTTTTTTTGTTTTTGTTTTTGCTATGGTAATGCTTTTGGAAATACCAGTATGGTAGCTTTTAAAACTTTTTATTATTGTTCAAGATATTAACTTTACAATGAAATATTATTGAATAGAAGACTGAGTTTCCTATACATTATTTATCATTGGCCAAAATGCTGTTCTAATGAACTATGTTGTACAATATAAATCTTAGGTGTTACTAGAAATTGGAGAACTGTCTTTCTCATCTAGGTACTATTTGCTTTTAAATTGTTAAACCCAAACTAATAATCTGAGTTGCATGCTAGCTATATTCATTTATATACATTTATATGTATTTATTTATATGTTTATATATCTTATTTATTTGATCCGTAAGTATTGATATTAATTATACTCTGGGAATTTATTCATTCTATAAATATAGAATACATTAATCATTGGTAAAGCAATATGCAAGAAAGCAAAGAACTATAAAAAATAGATTCATACAATGAAGAAATAGCACATATATGGATGTATACACACATCTATATACGTACACATATATGTGTATATATATTAATGAAATTAAATCTGAAATTGAAATATTATAAAAATATAATAGATGATCCAGTATTAGGGATTTTTTTCTTTTTATTTTAAAGAGAGAGGGATAGAGAGAGAAAAAAAAAAGAGAAAAAAATTTTATTTAGTTTTTCATGTGGCTTTCCTTGCTCTGAGACTTCATTGTGTACATGGTGCTGGGACTGGAAATCTAGTACTTACGCATGTCGAGCAAGTGCACCATAACCACCTCAGTATTAGGGTTTAAATGTAAAGATAATTCTTATGGTTGTTAAAATTAGGGGAATCCTAAGGTTGATTTCTAAGTAAAAAATTTTTTTTTGTAAAATTACAAATATGTAACCCAGTTACTGTAATGAATGAAGGAAATAAAGGGAAAAAAAAGAACAACTTACAGAAACACAGATTTATTGGGGAGAAAGCTGTGGAGGAGAGGCCCATTGGAGGCTTCTGCTTACAGCCTGGGTAGATACAGGGAGAGCCGGGGAGGAAGAGATTAGGCCAGTGCTCATTTGCCAGGAAGTGTACTTTCTTACAATGATGCGAGTATTTAGGGTTCCTTTGTATGACTGAAGAGTATTGAGGGGTAGGTTTTAGGGACAGGTAGGTAGAAAGGGACCCTGTGGTGACTCATTTTAAGATGGAGGAAATGTTTCAAAATGGTGTTGCCTAAGTCAGGTTCTACCTAACTTTCCTGCCTTTTTCTATTTGATAAGAAAGGGGTGGAAGGGAGAAAGGGGTGATGATATCTCTTAAACTGCTTCCTGCTGAAAGCAGGTGTCAATTGAGGACTTGAGTCCTGAGTCCTCCCTATTCAGCAGTTTTAATAGAGCTCAGCAGGAGGATGTTTTGGGCCCTCTGATCTGTAGTGGCCTTCATGGTCCTCTGTAAAAAGGAGGTGAATCACTGAAACAGGGAGGGTCCAACGGCCAGGCCAACAATTATACAACAGACTGGGAAGAGGAAAGGGTCTAGCCAAGAAAACATAGCTGGCAGAGATCACCCCATATTTCATGAGGAGGATCCTGATCAAAGTTAGAACCTTGCTCTCTCAACATTTTTTACACCATCTTTCACCAAGCCAGATTAGTTAGTGTAAAAGCAGCAGGTTTCTTGTAGGAAGGCACAGATGTCTCCTTTTTCTTGGTATAAAAAATCTAGTTCTCACCTGTTTTGGAGGAAAACTGCTGTCATTGTAAAGCAGATAGTTGGGATGAGATTTCTCTAAGATAATTCTTATGGTTGTCAATATTAGGGGAATTCTAAGGCTAAGATTTCTAAGTTAAATTTTTTTTTTTTTTTCAAAAAACTACAAGTATATAAGCCAGTTAGTAGGCCAGGTAGGAGAACCTGTAGTTTGATCTCCTAACTGAAATACTGTGAATTTAAATTTTATGTAATTATTGGATTATCAAGGTTTATAAATACCACATTGTGATTTTTTTATGTATTATGATGTTTTCTTTTTTCTCATTATTTGCATTTTTTGGAAGACTCTTTTAATTAATTATTTAATTGTTTAGCTTCCATTGGTTTGTTAGCAATTCTTCAACTGTTCTTTTAGTGGTTATCTTAAAGAGCAAAAGTTGCACCTTGATTATTTTTTTCACATTCTAATATCCATTATTGTAAGCAAAGAGATGAAAATGAAGGAAATAAAGAGAGGAGAGTGGCGGCTCAACAGTAACACAGGTTTATTTGTGAGAAACCTGTGGAAGGGGGCCCAGTGGAGTCTGGGACCCATCTGCCCCTTACAGACTGGGGTAGATATATAGGGAATGAGGGGAGAGGGGATTAAACTGGGTTTTTCCATGGGTGGAGATCAAACTGAGTTTCACAGTAGAGTGGAGATCTTCTGATAAGGACCTGAGACAATAGGTTCAGATAAGGGCCTGAGTCTATACAGTGAGTAGGTAGTTTGCTGTCTGGCAGAGTGGCTTCTGGTAATTTTCCATATCCATCAATTATTACTTTCACTCCTTTCCTGGAATGCACATATCTTTAGGACATCAGTGTTCAATATGGTGCCATTAGATATGCGTGTCATTTAAATATATATGTGAATCAAATTTAATTAAATAAAATTAGGAGTTTAGTTTCTTTTTCATTAGCCACATTATTAGGGAATAATAGACATAAATGGCTAGTGTTGCCTCTGTTCAACAGGGCACAATCTAATGTGTACATTGTGGACAAATTCATGGTGGTGTACTGCTTCAGAATCAATCCTTTTTGCTACTTTCCCAAAATTTGTAATTTTGTTGCTTTGTATATTAGTTTTAGCTGTTTTTAACCTATACTGTATTTAACATTGCTTTTGTATTGTTGATCTCTGTTTATATTTGTATGTACAACTTTCCTGTGATTCCTCTTCATGTCTTTCTACATTACTATATTTTGTTTGGAATAGTTTTATTTTTAAGCTGAGGAACTTAATTTAGTTGTGGGGAGGGGGGTAATGATGAATTCTCTAATTGTTGATGGTCTGAAAAATTCTTTAATTTCATCTTCCTTCAGAAGCATTGTAAATCAGTGCCAATTGTTATAAACTTAAATTCTCATGTGGGAAAATGGAAAGAGAAATTGATTAGAAGAATCAGATAATGGATCAGAGTCCTGATTCAAACTAGCAAAGTATCCACTATGAACCACTTATTTCTTAGACTCAGGATTTCAATGTCAATATAAAGTATTAAATCCAGAACTCAAGTTTATCATCTCTGTTAGGTTGATTCCAGGTGGCTGAGGGCAGGGCATCAGGCAGCCCCCTGAAAGGAGTCACCAGCCAATCCCTGAAGGACAAGGCCCACAAACTTCCTCTGCTTACCCCAGACTATAAAGTCCCCGCCCAGCTGGGACAACGTGACACTTTCCCTGCCTGCCCTCAGTATGGTGATGCAGTTGAATCCGACGGGAGGGCTGGCGATCCCAATAAAAACATCCACGCCTGAATATATGGTGCTGAACACCTGATTTTTGTTTGTTTTTTCTGATTTTTTTACAATCATTCTATATCTTCTTCCACCTCCTTCTGCCAATGCATACACACGTACTGTGCACTCTCGTTTAATGAAACTACCATTTCCAGTTTTTTTGTTTTTTTTTTCTTTTTGCAAAAACCTATGACACCTAAATGTATATATGTGTTTTGTTTGAAGATTCTTGAGTAAATGTGTTGTTTCAAGTTTAGTAGATGCTGAAATACTTTCCCTGGGGACTTCCCCTGCTCTTTACATCTTTGTGTCTTCAGTGAAGTAAAAAACAAAAAATCAAAGAAATTAAAAAAAAAACCCTTAGTTTGCAAACAAAACCTGCTTATGAATCTGCTCACAGATGAGTAGATGAAATTTCTAATAAATTTTCTTAAAACTAAAAATGTATCTTTTAAAACTTGAGGGTCTCCATGCTGACAGGTTTGAAAAGATAGTTGAATTGTTCCATGTTTATAATTATGAATACATGCATTCCAATAAAACTCTCTAAAAGGCAATATTTTATTTCCTTCCTTATTTTATAAGTTAGTCCATTCCAGCACTCAAGTATTTCAAATAGCTTCTTCTTTCAGATTTCCAATATAACCAAGATAGATAGTAATATAAATTGGGAGAGTAGAGGTTAATTCTTTAACAACCAGAGACACCCAATGACTGTCTTCAAATGCTTTGGCTGAGGGGATCTGATATTGTTATAAAATTGAATTCTTAAATGAAAGAAAACAAAAAAAAAAAACAAGGAAAACAGTATGAATGTGCATTTCCTTGGCAGGTTTGATGACAGTTTGACAATTTTTTCATCTGTCATAAACCTACAATTATTTCCAGGACACTATTACCATTTTATGATAACAAAGGCTTCATTCACTGAGTATCAAATCATTCAATATCTTCTCTCTCATATCGCTAACTGCTTTAACAGTGAAGTTGGACAGTAGAGACGATTTGTATAACTTGACACTATCTTGACATCCTGAACAGAATTTAAAATGTAGCATATCAATTGATGATGGAATATATCAATGGAGTGCTTTTGTCATTAATTTTATTTGTGATATTTTTATAAAATCTAAATGTAGTAACCAAACTGCAGGTAGACAGCCTGACAAATATGTCAGTTTTAGGTGGAACAATGTATTTGTTCTGAATAACAATAGTAATTTTCATTTTACCATATGAATTAGAAGAGCTAAGTACTGTTAATTCACTTCCCAGGTAAATTCAATGATAAAATTAGAATAATAGTTATATGAATGTAATAATATTCAGTATGCACATTAGTTATTGTTTGTAACCTTATGTATGACAGTATCATTTCCCATACATACAAATATGGAGAAATATTGAATAATTGCCTACATTTCTACATGTATGAATTAGATCTAAAGATAAAATATTTTAGTATGTATTTACAGATAAAATTATTTTCTGATGTATATGCCCTTTATTCCTAAAAGTATCATTTTTAAATTTTCTGAGAAAAATTTTGTGTCAATAAATAAGCATTTGTGATTATTGTCTAGAAAAGTAGTTGCATTTGTTCTAACAATATTTTGAGCAGATTTAGGTGCTTTGTACACTTGATAAAATGGTCATATTTTGACAATTTCTTCAGGGAAATTAGATTATATGGCCATGAGAGGCATGAAACTAAAGACCCAGGTACTGCTTGCCATGAAAATTTAGTTTATATACAATTTTATATCAAAGCTACCTAGCAAGTATTCAACAAATCATTTCAGGCACCGAATATATTTACTCATACATGCACATACCCTAACTTTATTCAACCTTAGTCACATAGTGCTGTATTTTATTCCCTGTACCCACAACCCTAGCCCCTGTATGAGCCCCAAATTTATTTAATTCCTATTGCAACAATGCATTTACAAAAGTCTTCCATAAACATGCTGAGGATGAAAATAAAAATAGTCAAGCACACTAGTCAAATTCCAATCATGATTTCCATTCTCAATCTCAAGATTGTATTAGCTCAAACTTTAACAAAAGTTTTAGTGCATGGAAATGTTTGCTAAGGGATATGGGACTCAAATCTTTATTCCAATTAATGTTAAAATAAAAAATGGACTTGACTTCCAGCAATAAAAAACCTTTCAAATGCTTACCAATCTGAATATTTTTAAGCAGGATTTTCTTATAGAGTGAGAACCAAAGTCAAATAATCACAAGTTATATATATATGATTTTATAGCACCATGACTACTGAGAAATTCCTAAAGAGAAAAGTGGGCATATTAACAGACAGATATAGATACACCTAAGTACATCCCTGTTAGTACAAGTAAGAGACTGAGTCACAGCTGCAGGTTGTCCATAGGAAGAAAGAGGAAATTGGGAGAAAAAGAGCTTCTCTTTTCATTCCATATCTTTTTTTTTTAGTCATGCTGAGACGTGACAGGAAATATTGAAATCACTTAAGTTGAATACTTAAAATATACATTCGAGTAACACTGTGAGGGAGTTTAAAAGGAAAACAGCAAAGAAGCAAAGCAACTAGCATTTCATCTTGTTTTTGTTCATACTTATACTCCCCAACCTGAGTCTTTTATGAGAATATTATGGAAATCATTTGAACATACTCTTTTTTCCTGTTATTTAATTTAGAATCTTTCACAGTTCAAGAAGCTTGACTTTTTAAACATGAGAATAATGGCTCTGCCTACTATGAAGACCTAGAGTGTTGGTTTCAGTCTAGGTCTTGAGGGTATCTTCTTACTCTAGCTAGTTTAGGTGTACTTATAAAAATGTCATAGGATTTTTCATTCATACACCAAAGGGGAGAAGGGAGGGGAAATTTTATTGGTAAGCTTCGATCCTACCTTCATTTTCTTGTTTCTAAGATTTATCCCACAGGGGAATAATTCCCCTGAACTTACAGGCTGCCTCCTCAAGCCCTTTGGTAGCCACTCAGGAAGCAACATCATATGCCCTACAGTAGATTCCAAATAGGAAACCTGCAGCTCAGTAATGAAGAGAGGCATAGAAAAACTCTTTTTAGTTTTGAGTATCAGTGATTGAATGGTTATTTCCTTGTATAATTTTCAATAGCCATTGCTTGATCAGACAGTAAAGATGAGTGATTGAGGGAATCTAAAAAGACACAAGATGTATGACCAACCCATTATGGAAAAAATAAAGTTTTCTAACACATTATTGATTTTACTTGATTAACAGTAAAGTTAAACATTTTTCAAATGTTCCCCTGGGCTTTTGCCTATCTTCTTTCATTAATTTCTTCTTCAAACATTTTCTACTTTTGTCTTTGATTTTATCTTAATATATGTGAATCTTTACATAAATCCTGATTACTATTTTTGATAATTATGTACATCCTATTATGTTCTCCTATATTTTGTTTACTTTTAAACTTTCTTTAAAATAGCTTTCATTGTATAAAAGTTATAAATATCAATGTAGGTAAATCCACCTATCTCTCCATCTATCCATCCATCTCACGTTTGGTAATTTATTTTAAAAGATCTTTTTAGCCCTAGCTTCCTAGACATTTCTTTCTCTGTTATGGTGTTTATGCTTTGATGGTAATGGGTTTTTTAATTTTTTACATAATGTGTAAAAAGATCTTTCCAGTCCTAACCTCATAGACAAGTCTTTATGTTATAGTGTTTCTGCTTTGATGATAATGGGCTTCTTTTTTATGTTATTTGTGACAGTATGTTGTTATTAGGTATCCTCCAGAAGCTACTACATTAATGCAGGAATGTTTACAGATAAATGAATAGATTATAAGAACTGTAACTTAACCAGTGTATTAATCCATTTGATGGATTAATAATTTGAATAGACTAACTGGGTGGTAAGGATAGGTGGTATGGAGGAAATAGGTCCCTGGAGATATGTGTCTTTAGGGCTTGTATTTTGTCTTTTGGGGCTTATATTTTGTCCCTAGCACCTGGTATCTCTCTCTACCTCCTGATAGCCATGAACTGAGCAGCTTTCTTCCACCATGCCTTCTGTCATGATGTTCTGCCATCAACTCAGGTCCCTAGAACCTTGAGACCCAAACAAACTTTTCGTTTTCTAAGATGTTCTCGTCAGGTATTTTGGCCACAACAACAAAAAGCTGAGGAACACATAGAATAAATTGGATATCCTTTCAATTTTATTTTTTTCAGATAGAACATATATAGTTTATTGACTTTCCTTTCCCCACTTACTGGAACTAGCATAATTATTACCAGCCAGTATTCTATAGAGTGGATGCTTAAATTCCTATTTATTCTTAGCCTATAAAAAAAACTCCTTGACTATATTTTCACATGATTTTTATATGAATTTTAGAATTCTTTAGAATTTCAGAAGCTTAGAATTCATGTTCTAAAATGTTTAATGTCTTTTCAGGTTCCTTGAAAATGTTAGTGGGGTTTTGTTTAGAAATTCACTGAACTAGCAGACTAACTTGGAATATTAAGAATTCATTTTATGTATGATGCTTTACTTTGAACCTCAAATATAAAATAGATAAATTTGCAACTATACTAACTGAAGGAATAAAAAAAATATTTCATGGAGAATTCATGAATTGTGGCTTGGAATTAATTTCGAAAATTCCTTTTAGAAAAGGAAATGGCAAAATATGCCTGATCTTTTAGGTTTGGCTAACAACAATTCCTTTGTTGAATTTTTCAAGGAGAGAAAGCAATGGAAAGCCCAACCTAGATGGAAGCAGATGAGGAATCCCTCCCTAGAGCTTGACTGATCATGTTTAGATAAAGGGTCTGGTCTTTTGCTCAGTGCATGTTAAGGTTCCCAGTGCAGAAAAGTTCTCAGCACATTCTTTTTACATCAAAATAAGACCATTCCCTATCTCTGAGAAATGTGAAAGTTTTGTTTTTTAAATAATTAAATTACATATATAATATTTTTAAGAGCCATATTCATTAAAAGTCATTGAGCTATGATCAAAACAATAGCAACTAAATGCATTCTAATAACCTTCCGAAATTCTTGACAATCTTATGACATGGAAATCCAAACTACACAAGACCCCTCATTTGATTGTTTCAGACTCTCTGGGTTTGGTAAAATGTTGTAGAAATACTATCACCATAGGTCAGAGGAAAAAGATTTACCTTTTATGTTCAGAATAAAACAAAAAAATGAACAATAACACATACAAGGGATACAACTTAGCTTTAGCAACGCTATTGTAAAAGTCCTCTATAGTTTTCATTTTCTAGTTTGACACCTTACCTCAAAATTTATTTCCCTCTTAGATGTGAATCCAAATTTAATTAATTCTGTAAATATAAATAATGCCCAATTCTGAGTAACCAAAATCATTGAACTATAGAAACACAATTTGTAGAAAGTAGAACAAATTTTGGCTTTAAGCTTATTCTTAAATTTTTTTCTGTGACAACATTATATAAAATTATGTATAGGTATTTAAGAACTGATATGCACATTTTGTTTGTGATCCATAATCTAACATTGAATGTAATGTACATATTTTACCTGAAAAGGCAAACTTTGTGAACATCCACATTAACATTAGTGGTTTAAAGTGGTAGCTTTCCCATATAGCTGTATATAAGGAAACATATTTGGAATTCATAAGACTACAGTTTTATTTCTAGCATTTGTACATTGAGAAAATGTGTTATGAAAAAATCAAATGGGAGCATTGCAGTATTTAAAAATTAATTTGCATGTTATTAATCAAAGCATTCACACACTTACACAAACTATGAATGTTTGTGAAATGTTATAACAGTACACAAACAATACTGGGTCTGTATTGACAAAACAATTTAAAATAAGCTCATGACTCCCCAGACATCTGAAGTCTATAAGTGGGGTTCTGTTGTTATAGGAGTATGTTTTTCTTTTGCTCCTTCTCTTTCTCTTTCCCTCCCATTATTTCTCTTTTAGTAAAATTCCTCATTAAATATCAATATACTAATTCTTTTTGAATATGTTATAATGCCTAAAATAAAGCTTGTCACTTTAATCAAAACAGTTTTAGTAAAAAGTAATGAAGTCACTGAGCCAATAAACAAAATATGAGTTGTCCATGTACAACAGTTATACCTGCTGGAGTGGTTATCCCAGGGCGTTTGACAATCATCTCCTATCTAAAGATGGAGTGCAAATTATAGCAGCATAAATATTTGTTATGAATGTGTGAAAACAAAATCATCTATGAAAGATTCTTCTAATAAGACAAACATATGGCAGCTACAAATGTGCTCTGTACCTGATAGCTAAATAATTTTATTTTCAGAGTGGAAATAGAGAAAAACACTTTTAAAAGTTTTAATTAGCTACAGGTTTACTGTGCTTGCAGTTTATGAGATATAATTTTCTAGTGTGAACATGTTGATTGATCTGAGCTAAGTGGTATAAGGCATACACATATCCTACAATGTGTGCGTCTTCCCCATTAAATGAGAGATCTTGATTATTTGTTCTGTATTTAAAAACTAATGAACTAGTAGTGGTGGTCAATTACATAGAGGAACAACTATAACAAAGGGGATAAAATAATGAATTAAAAAATAAATTCAGAGTTCCAGTTAAAGAAAGAAGTCATTACCATCAACTTATGCCATTATTGAAGATTTTTAATAGTGGAAAATTAGATTAAAATAGCCATTTTAATAAATTAAAAGTATGTTAAGTCTGAATAAATAAGAGTACTATGTGCCAGTGTATCAAATACTACTAAACTGACAGCTAAGAATTAACTTTGTTCTCGAAGAAAGTACTTGTGTAAAGAGGATATATCAGATGGAAATATCACAAGGCATTTTGTTAATAGAGATAATATACATGGAGACCAAACACAATGGGAGTTCAGAAAATGGAGTGGATAATGCTGTCAATGGCTGAGAAGATTAGCAGGCTCCATGAAACTACAAGCATGTGTCTCAAAGAGTGAGTGGAGTTCAGTTAGTAGTGGGAAAAACCTTATCAGCAAAGGGAAGACCATGGATAGAGCTACAGAAGTCATGGCAAAGGAGTTAAGAGAGGTGTCAAGAAACATGAGCATAATTCAATGGGATTTCTAATTTAAGTATCATAAAATTGTTCTGTATGTTCTCTCCTTGAAACTTTCCAGGTTTGATCTTTGTTAGAATTGTGCTTTCTTTCCTATGTATACACAACACATTGTATAATATTTTAAATATGATATACCAATGCATTATAGCCATGCTCAATATATCTAATACAGTATATATTCTTAAACTCCAAGAATCATTAAGATGATGAAGTGGGGTCGGGGACAGTTGCTCATTGGTTACAGTGCTTGCCTGCACATGGGAGGATATACGGTCAAACTGCAGCAACATATACGAAATGAAGTGTTGGAGCAAGGAAAGCTACATGAAAAACTAAATAAAATTGATTCTCTCTTTTTCTCTCACTTTCATGCTCTCTCTTATTATTATTTTTAAGAGGGACAGAGAGAGAGAGAAAGAAAGAATCAATTTTATTTAGTTTTTCATGTGACTTCTGTTGCTTCAACACTTCGTTGTGTATCTGGTGCTGAGGTTTGAACTCTTGTCCTCAAGCATGCAAGGCAAGAGCCATAACCACTGAGCCACCACTCCAGCTCCACTCTCTCTCTTAAAAAGAAAAAAAAGATGATGTAGTGTTTTTTACCACTGTTGAGGTGATTAAACTGAAACTACTCAAACCCATACGACATCTTAATATTCTTGAGTTTTTACAATATATGCTGAGTCATTAGATATACCGAGCATGAGGACTGAAAAATCATGTTTTGATTTAGAAAAGGCAACTGTAATTATAGTGTGGAGAATGTATAACTAGAGAAATGAATGGAAAATACTTTTAAAAAAACAACTTAGGATATTTCTTGTGTGTTATAGAGAAAGAATTCTATGATCATGAACAGAAATTTCTTCTTTATAGCAATAAAGCACATATTTATGCTGGAAATAAAGGAATACCAAAAGATATAAAGATGTCCCAAGACTGTGTTGCTAGATTGCAAGTTGGAGTTGAAAATTTATATTATAAATGAATTTGTTTTATTAGTTTATTCTAGGGTAATTCTGTTGGTTTGGAAGGACAGCTATTTTCTTCATAATACTTGCCATTTGAATGGGTTGAAGGAAAATACTCAGTAATTTAGGAATCCTTCTGGGACAGGCTAATTTAAAAGATAAATATTTTTTGTGATGATTCATCTTGGTTGACTGGATTGAGAGAAACCTAAAAAAACTGGTAAAGAAAATTTGTGGGTATAACTGTAAGGATGTTTGTAGAGATGATTGGCATGTGGGAAAACCCATTCTGAACATGGTTGACATTGTCTAGGTGGCTGGAGAAGCAGAAATGGGGAGCTGGCTTGTGTGCCAACATCAGTTCTTGAGAAGCTGAATTTTGGTTGGGTTTTTTTTTGTTGTTGTTGTTGTTTGTTTGTTTTTTGACTGCTGCCAATGCTTACAGACATCAGACTCTAGATTCTTTAGCCTTTGAATATGAACCAGCACCAGTGACTCCAGGGAATTTCCAGGTCTTCATCCTTGGACTGTGAAACTTCATTGTTCTCTCTTGTTTGAGACTTCCATCTCTCAGTACTAAGCAGCTACTGGTTTCTCAGGGTTTCTAGCGCACAGCCATTGTGGGACTGTCACAAATGAAATTATGTAAGACAATCTAATAAATCCCCTTTTATTAATATATGTACATGCTATTAGTCCTGTTCTTGTAAGCAATTGTAACACATCAAGGGATGGTGAATTGCTAGTAACTTACATATCCTTACATTAGATGTCTAGGAGACAAGAAAAATTGGAAATGTAATTATTTTTATAGTATGTAAGCCTTGTTCGGTTGAAGTTCAGATGCTTAAATGTTTTAAGAATGCCATTATAAAATTCTTGACTTGTGATAAAGCTACATATAGGCAATCATGCTTATCCTACCCCATTTGGTGATTTCTCCTCCTCCTATCCTCTTCATTTCTATTCTTCCTCTTCCTCTTCTTGCATTCAATCATAAAATTAGTTCGGTAACTAGGCATCTAATAGCAACAAAACAGAACATATGTATATGTTCTCTCTATATGTGATAATAAGGAGTTATTAAAGATCCATTGGAAGTTGCAAAGATAGTAATAAGACTTATGTGCACTTCTTTATTTCCCACTGTTTACAACTTACTTGATTAGGTATAATATAAAAATTAGGACTTGATGTTGATATACATTCTATGTCATTTTATCACATGCTTAATTCTATATACACTCCATCACAATCAAGATGCAGAACTATTCCATCATCACAAAGAATGCTTTTTTACTACCCCTTTGGTACTTCTATCTCCTCCCTTCAGCATGTATATTCTCTGTTAATTACTATCTGTTTTTCATAGCTTTGTCATTTAAAGAATACCATGTAAGAGGAGCAAAAGTGTGACCTTCTGAGAGGGATATTTCTTTCCTATATAATAATACCCTGATATACATCTAGGTTGTTGTATATGTCAATATTTGAGTCTTTATTTTATTGCCAAGTATTTGGTATTAAAACACCAAAATTTATGTAATGATTTAGCTATTGAAGAACTTGTACTCTTTCTAGTTTTGGGCTATTACAAGTAGAGCTGCTGCTATGAACAATCAAGTGCAGGCATTTCTTTGAATGCAAGTTTTAGTTTCCCTAAAATAAATATCCAGGAGTACAATTGCTAGGTTATGGGATTACTGTATGTTTAGCTTTAAAGAAAAATGCCAAATAATTTTTCTAAGTGAATCTATCATTTTACCTGCCCACCAGCAAAGTATGAGAGATACCGTGTCCTCACTAATTTATTTATTTATTTATTTATTTGCAGTTCTAACAGGCATACTGTATTGCACTGGGAGTATTAATTTGCATTTCTGTAGTGGCTAGTGATTTTGAAAAACTTCCTGTAGTTATTTGTCATACATATATCATCTTTGATCAAATATCTCTTACTGATTGCCCACTTTTACAGGAATGTGTGCTTCCTTTAACACTGAGTTTTGAATGTTCTTCATATATTCTAGGTATAAGTCTTTTGTCATCTATCTGCTTTGAGAATATACTCTCTTACTCCATAGGTAGTCTTTTCATACTTCTTTTTTGAAGTTGTTTATTTTCAATATAATTATTTAGAATAATAGTTTATATCTACAAAAACATCATAGTAACATATTGATAAGATTTTGAAAAATTGTTCATTTTTTTCTATGATGTCTTCCAGTCTATAAAAATGACATGATATGTATTCTATTAGTGCTTTATTTTTTGTACCTCTTTTTTTAATTAGAAGTATATTGAGATACAATTGAGGGGGAAACATTATCAAACCAACAGTAATCAATGTATATATACTTTGTTATCCATGGTAATGCCAAACCATGGATGACCACCTTGGGTTTCACCTGTTGCAGTTTCCCCCAGAAAAACTCATGCGTTAAATGGGTATCTCATAGAGGAATGACATTGGATTCTGGGATGGTTCCCCCATATTCCCACTCTCCAGTCTCCTATGAGTTCTTCATACACCCTCCCCTCTCCCCCTCCCTACACCTCCAAGTATCCTAGGGAGCCATCCCCCTATTACTCTGAGAATCATACAATTTGAAATATTGTTAGGTTAGCCGTCTACCCTACTGCTTCCGCATGTATTCTAGCTTCCACAGATGAGAGAAACCATTCAGCCCTTGA
>PVKS010041193.1:0-16087 GCA_004027875.1 Aplodontia rufa
CCCTTCTTTTGAGTTTTCATTTTTACTTTGTTTTAAAGAGAGAGGGACAGTGGGAGAGAGAGAGAATTAATTTTATTTAGTTTTTCATGTGGCTTTCGTTGTTCCAAGACTTCTTTGTGTACGTGGTGCTGGGATTTGAACTTGAGTCTTCACGCTTGCCAGGCAATTGCTGTAACCACTGAGCGTCCACTCAACCCCCAGCTTTTTACTTTCATTTTTAAAGAGAGCGGGAAAGTGAGAGACAGAATCAGTTTTATTTCGTTTTTCTTGTGGCTTTCATTGTTGGAACTATTCAATGGGTACATGGTGCTGGGGTTTGAACCCGAGTCCTCATGCTTGCCAGGCAATTGCTGTAACTCCTGAGCCACCGCTCCAGTCCCTCTTTTGACTACCTTTTTACTGCTTTTTCTCCATTTTTAAATTTTTACTTAAAAGTGTTTATTGTTACTGGATCTCATTCCCCTCTGAATCATGGTCTGGTAATTCTTCTGTACCATGGTAATATTTCACTTTCCCATGCCCTCAAGTAGATGATTTTATATTTTGCCCATTCTTAAAAAATTATCTGTAGCAGGAGATATATTCAAAATTACTAATTACATTATCACTGGAAATTGAAGTTTTATGTTCTTGTTAAATTCATAAATGTAAGATAATGTTCAGATGGTGTGGTAGAGGTTGCATGTCCCATCTCTAGTAGCAGTATTTTTCTCTCTCTTTCTTTCTTTCTTATTTATTTATTTATTTATTTTTAGAGCTGAGGACCGAACTTGGGGACTTGCGAATGCCTAGCATGCTAGGCCAGCGTTCAGCCACTGAGCTAAATCCCCAACCCCTGTTTTTCTTTTTTTAAAGAGAGGGAGAGAATCAGTTTTATTTAGTTTTTCATGTGGCTTTCATTGCCCCTGACACTTCGCTGTGTAATTGGTGCTGGGGTTTGAACCCATATCCTCATGCATGCTAGGCAAGCACTGAGCCACTGCTCCAGCCCTCTTTCTTTTAAGAGAGGAGAGAGAGAGAGAATTTCATTGATGTTTTCATCTTGTCTTTCTTCTTCTAACACTTAGCTGTGTATGTGATACTGGGGTTTGAACCCCAGGCTTCACACATGTCAGGCAAGGGCTTTAGCAACAGTCATTTTTTTAGTAGATTTATTTGGGAGAGTTTCCATTGTCCTAAAATATGGATGCTGTATCTTCAGTTTTTTAAACAAAATGAGCTTTTTTAGCTGTCTTTTTTTTTTTTTTTTAAAGATACAGGTACAGTGAGTAAAAGAGCATCATTTTTTTTTTTTAGTTTTTCATGTGTTTTCGTTACTCCGACACTTTATTGTGTACATGGTGTTGGGGTTCAAACCTGCATCCTCAGACATGCAAGCCAAGTGCTATAACCACCAAGCCACTGCTCCGACCCCACAAAATGAGGTTTAATTGCTCATTATATTGTTTACTTATATATAGTTTTTATTAATTAGTGACACAGTTCTGTAATTGTGCCAACTGAACCATCAGTGCAGTAAAATTAACAACACATTAAAGTTTTTTGTCTTTTTTTTTTTTTTTCCAGGGCTGAGGACCGAACTAGGCAAGCGCTCTGCCACTGAGCTAAATCCCCAACCCCCACATTAAAGTTTTTTATCTTGCCTAGGGCATGTTAGAATGTATAAGATAGTATTTTTCCATTGAACAAGCCAAGAAGAAATAGTAATACTGTCTTTTCAAAATACATGCAATTTTTTTCTTTTATCATACACATTGTAAGTGATTAAGAGAATGGTATAGCCAGGCAGCTGAGGCAGGAGCATCACAAGTTCAAGGCAGCCTCGTCAACTTAGTGAGTCCTCAGTTGTTTAGTGAGACTGTTTCTCAAAATAATTTTATTTACTTATTTTTATTTTCATCTGTTTTTTTTTTTCCCCAACACTTAGTTGTGTATGTGGCACTGGGGTTTGAACCCAGGTTCTCCTGCATGCCAGGCAAGCTCTCTACTGCCGAGCCACTACTCCATCCCCACAATTTTATTTATTTTTTATATTTTCATCTGTGAGACTCCTCCTCAAAATAAAAAATTAGAAAGGACAAGCGATGTAGCTTAGTAATAAAACACCCCTGGGGTCTGGAGCAGTGGCTCAGCGATTTTGGCGCTTGCCTGGCAAGCCTGAGGACCCGGGTTCAAACCCCAGCACCACGTACACAACTGAGTGTTGGAGAAACTAAGACCATGTGAAAAACTAAATAAAGTTGTTTCTCTCTTTCTCTGTCTCTCTCACTGTCCCTCTATCTTTAAAAAAAAAAAAAAAAAAAAACACCCCTGAATTCGATTTCCAATACACACACACACACATGCGACAAAAAGTAAGATAGATAAGCTAATTTTTTTCATGTAAATCTCAACAGTAATAACAATTGTAAGCTTTAGTTTCATACCTGATCGGGTTTTTGATATTGTTTTTTATGTTTGGTTCTAGTGTACTAACCCTGGACCTGGAGCACTCAACTGAACTACATCCTTAGCCCCTACCTGTTTGTTTGTTTGTTTTTCCTTTGGTACTAGTAATTGAACACAGGGGTGTTCTTCCACCTAGTTACTTTTTAAGCCCTGTTTATTTTTTATTTTGAGAAAGGATCTTGCTAATTTGCTGAGGCTGCGTTTGAACTTGTGATCCTCCTGTGTCAGCCTCCCAAGTAACTGGGATTCTAGGCATTTGCCAGCATGCCCTGGCAGAGTTCTTTTAAAAAAAAAAGAAAAGGAAAATTACTATGAAACAACCAAAAAGACTTGCAATAAGAACCAAATTTCAGGGGCTGGAGTGGTGGTTCAGTAGTTATGACGCTTGCGCGGCATGCGCGAGTACAAAGGTTCAAACCCCAGCACCCACGTACACAACTGAGTGTCAGAGCAACGAAAGCCATGTGAAAACTAAATAAAAATAAAAATAAAACATTTTAAAAAATGCAAATTTCAGGGCCAAGGATGTAGATCAATGGTAGAACATTTGCCAGTCCTACTTAAAGCCACTGGTTGACCCCACCCTCCTGCCCACCCGCCCCAAAAAACCCAAAAAAACAAACCAGCTACTTTTACCAGTAGGAAACTGACTTCTGCAGAGAAGAGGGTGGACACCAGGTGGACCTGGCTTCTTGGAGGGATGAATGAACTACAGCAGCCTTAGGGAAGGAGGTGGGGGAGGGAAACTAAGGAAAAGCTGTAATCAGAGTGACTATTGCACAACCCAGTTACCCAGGGAGGTTCTCCATTGTCAGTTGCTTGGGTTTTACATGTCACTGGAAATGATAACAAACTAACTTTAAAAATCTCTTGATAGGAAGGGGGCTTGGTGGCACATGTCTGTAATCTTAGCAGTACTGTCTGGTGAGGCAGATGATCCACATATTCAAAGCTAGCCTCATCAATTTAGTGAACCTTGTCTCAAATTAAAACATTAAATGGACTGGGGACATGACTCAGTGGTTAAGTGACCCAGGGTTCAATCATTGGTTTAAAAAAAGAAAAGTCTCTGATAGGGGTAGGTATGGTGGCTGATGCCTATAATCCCAACTACCAGGGAGGCTGTGAAAGGAGGATCACAAGTTTGAAGCTGTCTCAAAATAACAAAGTAAAAAAAAGCTAGGCAAGTACTCTGTACTAGATTACTTGGCTGGCATGCAGGAGGCCTTGGGTTCATTCAATCCACAGCTCTGGGGGTGGTGGGATTCAAACCTCTGATAGAATTGTGAAAGGCATGATCCATTCTTTTCTTATTGTTAGTGATTTAAAGTTTATAAAAGATGGCATCTGGATTTTTTTAAACCCAGATATATTTTTTAAAATCTATTTTTTTTTGAGAGGACAGTGGCTAATGTTTGGGTGATTAAAATATATCTGGAAATGGAGAGTGGTAATGGTAAACATGGTGAAAATATTTAATCTTACTGAATTGTATCCTGAAAAAATAGATGAAATGATAATTTTATATTACATATATTTTACTTATTTTGAGGTACTGGGCTTTGGACCCAGGATTGCACTACCACCAACTTACATCCCCATCCTTTTGTTTTTTATTTATTTATTTTTTTTAAAGGATTTTTTTTTTTTTTAAAGAGAGAAGGACAGTGAGAGAGAAAGAGACAAAGAGAAGCAATGTTTATTGAGCTTTTCACATGACTTTTGTTGCTCCGACACTTAGATGTGTATGTGGATGCTGGGGTTTGAACCCATGTCCTTGAGCGTGTCGGCAAGCGCCAAAACCTCAGAGCCACTGCTCCAGTCCCCTGTTTTTTATTTTTTTTGAAAGAGTTATAGAAAGAGATAATCAATTTTATTTATTCATCTTTTTTTTCTCTTCTATGACTTAGTTGTGTATGTGGTGTTGGGGTTTGAACCTGGGTCTTTGCGCTTGCCAGGCAAATGCTCCAATTGCTAAGCCACCATTGCTGCAGCCCTATCCCCAGCCGTTTTTATTTTTATTTTGAGATAGAATTTCAATAGTTTGCTGAGGCTGGCCTTGAACTTGTAATCCTCCTGCCTCAGTCTCCCAAGTCACTGAGATTTACCGGAATGAGCCATGACATCCTGCTTCCACATATTTTCCCATGAAATAACAAATAAACAAAAAAGCCCCCAAAACAAAAACCCTAAGTAAAGGAAAACAGATAAAGCCAACATATACTTTTTTTTTTTTTTTTTTTTTTTTAAGAGAGAAGGATAGTGAGAGAATCAATTTTACTCAGGTTTTCACATGGCTTTCGTTGCTCTGATGCTTAGTTGTGTATCTGGGTGTTGGGGTCTGAACCTGTGTCCTTGGGCATGCCAGGCAAGTGCCGTAACTGCCAAGCTGCCACCACTCCAGCCCCATATGTGTATTTTTAAAACCTGTTTTCTAAAGGTTACTGTATTTCCATGTTTACTGTATTTGATCCTTTTTTTTTTTTATCCGTTTTATGGTTGCTGCTTTCTCCACAGAGAGATTCTTGGAGGTAGTGTTGGCTTGGTTGGAGTGTTTTACTTATGGATGTGGTTAGGTCAGAAAGTCATTGGTGTTACTACTACAAGTGTTTAAGGAAGAGTTGAGAACATCACTCTCAGGTTTTTTTCCTTCCATAAATTATCAAAAATTGGGGGGGAGGGTGTAAGGCAGTCATGGTGGCACATGCCTGTAACCCCAGCAGCTGTAGGATGAGTTTGGAGGATCCTAAATTCGGTCAGCCTCAGCCACATAGGGAGGCTCTAAACAACTTGTTGAGATCCTGTCTCAAAATAAAATGGGCTGGGGATGTTGCTCAGTGTTTAAGCACCTCTGGGTTCAATCCCCAGCACCAAATAAATAAATATGGGAAAACAAGACATGTTGGACTTCATAATCCAACAAGGAAAGCGTGCTTTCGTGGCAAACTGAGAAGCTAGGAAGCAAGAGTGATGAAATGCAGGCCTTCCGGCCCTCACTCTGTTCCCAGTTTTTGGTTGTGGGAATCTGTTCTGAATCCAACTGCAAGTGGAAAACCCTTCTTTGGCTCAGAAACCAGGCGAGCCATCCTGCCAATCCTCCAAATGGGCTGCTGAAACTTTGGCTCTGCGATGCTGGAGCCAGGGCTGTCTTCCCAAGATCTGTGCAGCTGTCAAGGTGACTGTGATAGGACTGTGACCAGCTACTACACTGCTTTTTTTTTTTTTTTTTTTTTAAGAGAGAGAGAAAGAAAGAGAGAAAAAAATTTAATTTAGTTTTTCATGTGGCTTTAATTGCTCCAAGACTTTGTTGTGTATGTGGTGCTGGAGTTTGAACTCATGTACTCATTCATGCCGGGCAAGAGCCCTTCCCACCGAGCTACAACTCCAGCCCTTACTGTACTGATTTTTGACATTGACCTTGAGATCAGCTAGTTCACCACAGCTGCTCCAGTTCTTTGCCAATCTGGTCCTTTACTTTCTCTGTTGTAACGCCAGGGGGCTGATGGGAGGGAGATTTTTCTGTTCCTGCCTTTCCCAGTGTCTGGCAGGTGTCAACTATGGTGCCAGCTTGCTCAGTGGCTACCACTTACTGAGCACAGGGTCAGTCCCTCCCGTGTATGTGGGTCCAGTGTTTGTGGGTGACTTGTTCCATCCCTGGCTCAGGTCCCAGTCCTAGTCCTTAGGAAGCTGGTGACTGAGTCTGACCCACCAGGCTGGTACGCAGGCAGGCTCCACGTGGAGACCCACTTGTCAGCTTTGCAGAGACATGCAGTGACAGTTGATGATCTTGGGAGAGACAGCATCCAGAGATGCCCTTTTGTCCTCCAGGTACTTGTCAGAATCTGCCTCATGGTTATTTGGGGATTTCTTTGGAAATGAAAGTCATCAGAAACGTCCATAGCAAGAAACCAAAATCCTTTCTCTTTAGACACTCAGTGGCAAGTGCATTTTAAAAACACCATTTCTTCTTCTTTTTTCTCATCCTGTCCTTTGCCTTTTAAGTGGCTTTATTGTTGTTTTTTAATCTGCCTTTGTCATTGGACATTTATTGACAGAAATCAAATTGCTGTGTTTCTGGGCAGAGCGCCTGCTGCAAAGAGGTGTGGTTCTGAGGAATGAGACACGCAGCCCAACAGCTGAGCGTACACTGTCCTCACATAACCTCCCTGCCTTAAATATCGCCAATATTTAGCCTTGCCTTATAAAGTAAAAATGCACAATACCTTCCAGAGTTTCAGCAAGCCCAAATGCCCCCCTAGGCTTAGCTATGTCTCCTGTATGTTGGAGGCAGAGCAGCGCACACCGCCCCCATGGAGACCTACCCTGGAAGCCACCAAGAGGTTACTGATCAGGGAGACTCCGCCATCAATCCAATCGTGGCGACCTGGGGGATTTGTGTGCATTGTTTTTTTTTTTTTTTTTTTTGGCTGAAGCCTCCTGTGATTTCGGCGCGACCAGATCCTCTGCAGAGAACTCCATGTCGCAGCTTGTGGCTGCCTGTGTCCTGTGGTGAGAGCAGAGCCGCACAGGAGATCCTTTGTCTAGGAAGGGCTAGGCTGAGAAGATCACTTTGGAGTTGCTAAGCTCTGGATTGCCATTGGCTGCACTCTTTGTGGGGCTGTTTTTGCAAAAGGCATGCCCAGCACGTCTACAGTGCTGGCAGGCCAGGGCTGCCTTCAAACACCATGATAATAATACCAAAAGCAGTTTGCAGAACTGCTCTACTGTAGAGGCTTCCTCTGCAGAAGCGAGCAAGATGGCTACCTCGTGGGCTTCGCTGTGAAGAATGCAGAGGATAATTAAGACAGACTTAAAGGGGAAAAAGGGTATTTCCCTGCTTCATCTTTATGCAAGGGTTGTTTTTTCAGTGACTTAAAAGTATGCATTTTACATAATATCTTGAGGCTCTGCCTAGCAAACATGTTGATGATTTTCAATGGTATAAGTAGTTTTACAGAAAAATAGCCAAAAAAAAATTTTTTTTGGGGGGGTTGGGAGCTAATTTTTAAAAAATTTTTCTTAAATGGAAGCTCATTTTCCAATTTGATTTTTTTTGTAGGTTATAAAAGAAAACAAGAGGCCCCAGAGGGAAAAGAAGCCCAAAGTTTTAAAGGTAATCAGCTGTTGATTAAAAAACATTTAATTTTTTTTTCCATTTCATAGTTGTTTTTTTTTTCTGTCACTTGGGTAAATTTGGAATACAGTGGATGTGAATTGTCCCAGATTTTTAATAGATAAATGAATTTTCACTCAAGTGTTTTTTTCCTTTTTTTTTCCTGATGTACTGCATAATGAGCATAATACCATCCTTTTATTTTCAACTCCCACAAGTCTGCAGAAGGAAAAGTTTATATGCAAAGTGTTATGAATAAAAATCCCTTTGTAACATCTGCATTTGTGCTGTTGCACCGGGGTCTGTCCTTAAGCCTTTTAGGAGAATGGTACTATTTGAAGTTGATAGCTAAGATCCATTGTGATTTTAATAGACCTCCCATTAAATACTGTTTTAAAATGTGTGAATTTTTTTCCCCAAAGATAAAAGGTCCATAGAGATTTTAGTTCAACTTAAAATGTGTAAGTCATTGAGATCTTACAGCCAAATTATAATTGCTGAATACCACATTCTCATTATATCATGTTTAATTTTGGCATTCATCAAACTGTAGATATAAGCTTGTTTTCTTAATATTCTATAGATTGAGTATTTAACAGTAACGTATTTTGGTTATAAGCTCATAATCCATGTTATAAGCTTTGTACAGTGTATAGAAGGGTTAATTTAAAAACATATGGCATCACTAAAAGTTCAAGGCTAGTATTAGTCTGGAAATAGGTGCTTATGTACGTACGTTTTCATGTGGCATATTGCTACTAAATGTAAGCAACCTTTTCAATTCATGAAGACATAGTAAGCAATAAAACAACTTGTCTGAAACATTATTATACCGTGTGTGTTTAATTTAAAATATTTGACCTCATTGTAACTTCTCTTTTGCAAAGTTTTAGCCTCAAAGAGGAACAACATCTTGAACTATGACTATGGCAGAATTTTATCTTGTTTGTTCCCCTACTTGTGTGAGTTGAAAATGTTCACATCGAGAACTAAACCTTGTGTTGCTTTCTGATTTGGCTGACCACCTTGAGTTTCTGTTTCCTGTGTATATACTGCATTGCTATGTATATTTTTCATCAACCAACAAGTATTTTCTTCATATTTACAACATAGCAATACGCTAGACACTGTGAAATGAATGAAATTGCTTGGCACAGATTCCCTTGGGGCCTGGATAAATAGAATAGTGGTTATTTTTAAGACAAATTAAATCATCTTCTGTTTTTCTTCATATTGATTCATCCATCTCCTTTTAGACACTTTCCCTCCCCATCTATAGAGTCCTTCTTAGATCTCAGTCTATGCTTTCTATACTGGTTATTAAATTCATCAAGTGAGAAATAGTTTGACTTGCTGTTAGAAATGGCTCTTAAGCATCAGAGCGGGGCTTGTAGGAGAAACGGATAAACTATATACAGAAACTAATAAACCTGGTAGCTAGGTCTTTCTCACCTTTGCAGAGAAGTAGACTTGGGAGTGCTGTTGAATTCTGTTTGTATTGTTATTCTGTGGGTGTCCTGTCACTTCAAATTTCAGAAGTAAATATATCATGTGTTGCTTTTGGGAGTCATGGCAATGGATGCTGACTTATTTTTTCTTCAATAAGTACCTGTGGGTAGCTAAAGTTCATCTGCGCCAGCTATCAGAAATGAATTGTTGATTACTTTTCCTCTATGGTTAGTGATTATTATAGAAGGGTAGAGAAATCTTTGAAAGGAACAATTCATTTTTTTTTTAAGTAGGCTTTTAAATTTTAAAAAGTTTTTCGGTGGAATATATATATTTTCCCTCTTTGTTTCTTTTCTGTACAGCAGAAATCAAATAAATAAATAAGTAAATAAATAAAAACAAAAAAAAACTTCAGATTTTAACTTGGTGTTTAAGATTCAGCTAATCATTTGTAGAACATTATACAACCCTGAAGGAGAAGGAAAGTGTGTTTGGGAAAGGAGGGAGGGTCGGAGAAGACTGCAGATTTCAGCTTAAGGTTTTGTTTTGCAGTGCTGGAGATTGATGGCAAGGGAACTGTACCATTGATCTACAATCCTATCCCTGGTTATTTTTATTTCGAGACATAGTCTCCCTAAGTTGCCCGGGTTGGCCTTGAACTTGTTATCTTCCTGCCTCAGCCTCAATGGGTGGGATTACAGGCCTGCACCACTGCACCTGGTTCAGTTCAAGGTTTTATGGGTGAGAACTTAAATGTTTCACCTGGATTCTCCCTAGGGATTCAGTGTGTGTGTGTGGGGGGTCTACAGATTATAACTTGTCTCTTTTAATAATTCTTTTTCTTTAATTTTGGCATTGAGCCAAACGTCTAGTCTGCTTCCTTCCATTTTAGCTCCTTAGCTCCTCAAATCTCCTGGGTCCCTCTGCCGGAGTGGTGGTTGTAGGTACTATGAATAATTGCTTACCTTCATCATCTCTTAGGAGGTAGATAGATGGATAACAGCATGGAGGAAGTTGGGTATAGAATTTGAAGCTTATTCCATTCTGCTCTGAACCTTGTCTCTATTGAGTCCAGTTGCTGTAGTGAAATTGTTTTTTCTTCTCTCAACAAAATTGTTATTTATATGGATACCTCTATTCTATCATACTTGAAAATTTAAAGCTACAAGTGGTGATGTCAAATTCACTATACTAGAGAGAATTCCTCTCACAGACGTAGTTCCTTCCTAAGCTCTTTAGTGGCCAGAAGGTACATCAAATACAAGAGGTAGGGTTGGGTGGGGATAGTCACCATCAGCTTCTCAGACAAGCCCTATTGGTAATTTTTGTTATTTTTCTGTATGTATGGATGGCAGCTTCTCAGTTACGCTATATGTGGAAGAGATTTATTTATTTATTTATTTATTTGTTTGTTTATTTATTTATGGGCTCGAGCCCAGTGCTTCCCACATGCTAGGCAAGCTCTCTGCCCCTGAGACATACATCATCGTTTTTGTTTGTTTGTTTTTGGTTTTGAAACAGGGTCTAGCTAAGTTTCCAAATCTGACCTCCAGAGACTAGAGTGTTGGCTTAGCAGTTGGAATGCTTGCCTGGCAAGTGCGGGGACCCAGGTTCAAACTCCAGTACCACATACACAACTAAGTGTTGGAGAAACAAGGACTAGATGATACAATAAATAAAGATGATTCTCCCTTTCCTCTTTCTCACTCTTCCCCCCTCTCTCTGTTAAAAAAAAAAAAAAAAATCTGGCCTCCAACTTGCTAGCCTCCTGGCTCAGCCTCCTGAGTAGCTGGGATTGCAGGTCTAGTCAAGTTCAACTGGCTTGGTTCTTTGGGTATGGTAGAAGTGTGAACTGGTTTGTTTTTCATGTGGCTTTTGTTGCTCCAACATTTTGTTGTGTGTGTGGTGCTGAGATTCAAACCTGCGTCCTTGCGCATGCCAGGCAAGCATCACAACTGCTGAGCAACCACTCTAGCCCCTGAGCAAAATTTCTTAAAGAGAGCATTTTAGAGGTGTGAGCATAATTATCAAAAATTACTAATGATGGGCCTGGAGTGGTGGCTCAGAGATTATGGCGCATGCCTGGCAAGCACGAGGACTCGAGTTCAAACCCCAGCACCACGTACACAACCAAGTGTCTGAGGAGTGTAAGTCACATGAAAAACTAAATAAAGATTGCTTCTCTCTCTCTCTCTCTCTCTCTCTGTCCCTTCTTTCTTAAAAAAAAAAAAAATTACTAATGATGGGAAAAGATACTAGGACTAAAAAAGAAAGAGAAGTATTACCAGGCTTGAAGGGCAAGGGGAAAAGGAACTCTGGTGGAGTTATAGTTGAGAAGAAGGAGCAGTGTTTCTGTTTTTGCTTGTTTTGCACAGTAGTAGAAATTAAAGCCAGGTGTGCTTTACCGCTTGGCAATGTCCACAGTCCTTTTCATTTTTTTTTTTAATTTTTTTTTTTTTTTTAAAGAGAGAGGGACAGTGAGAGAGACAGAGAAAGGAAGAAACAACTTTATTTAGATTTTTCACATGGCCTTAGTTGCTCCAACACTCAGTTGCGTATGTATGTGGTGCTGGGGTTTGAACCCGGGTCCTCGTGCTTGCCAGGCAAGCGCCGAAACCACTGAGCCACCGCTCCAGCCCCAGTCCTTTTCATTTTTATTTAGAGACAGGACTTTGCTAAATTGCTGAGGCTGGCTTTGAACTTGTGATCTTTCTGTCTCAACCACCAGAGTTCCTAGGATTACAGGTGTGCACCAGTGTACCCAGCTTTGAGCAGGGATTTTTGCTGTGGTTTTCGGTGAAGGGGTGCTTCTACAAGGAGTCATGGGTGCTGGGCACCGTGGCATAAGCCTATAATCCCAGCAACTCGGGAGGCTGAGACAGGAGGATCACAAGATGAAAGCCGGCCTCAGCACCTTAACAAGATCCCAGGCTGTTTAGTGAGACCTTGTCTCAAAACATAAAAAATCAATGGGGATGTGTCTCAGTGGTTAGGTGCCCCTGGCAGGAACAGTCTCTGGTTCAAAAAAATAAGGATTCATGGGGGAATGAAGCCCTGTCCGCCAGTGTTCCATTTTCTTTCTTTCTTGCTTGCTTGCTTCTCCTGTTTTCAATGGTTGTTTCCAACAGAAGGCCATAAAGAAAGGGAGTTTTCTGATGACATGCATCCTGGTCAGCCTCCTGGGATGTGGAAGTATAGAAGGTGGAGTATAGACCTGGAAGGGCAAGCATAATATGTTCAGCACTTTTAGTGACTACAAGGTCCTTACTGTTGGGTCAAGAAGGGTACCTAAGCCAGGCGAGGTGGTGCATGCCTGTAATCCCAGTAACTCGGGAGGCTGAAGCAGGAGGATCACAAGTTCAAAGCCAGCCTCAGCAACTTTGCAAGGCCCTAAAGAACTTAGTGAGACCCTGTCGCAAAATAAAAACTAAAAAGGGCTGAGGATGTGGCTCAGTGGTTAAGCACCCCTGGGTTGAATCTCCCGGTATCACCCCTCCACACACACAAAAAAAATCCCAAATCATGATTATGAAGATGCTAACGTGAGGTGAGGCTGAGTGAAGGTTATGTAAGAATTCTCGAGATGTGACTGTAGAAAGTTTACAAGCATTTGCAAGTCTCTGTAATTCCCACTGCTGGATGAAAAAAGAAAGAAGAGGAAGGGGAGAAGAAAGGGGAAAAAACTAAGCAGGCACTGTGGTGCACACCTGTAATTCTAGCGACTTGGGAGGCTGAGGAAGTAGGATGGCTAGTTCCAAGCCAGTCTAAGCAACTTAACGAGACCCAGTCTCAAAATATAAAAATATAAAGGGTTCAGGTTGTGGCTCAGAGATTAAGCACCCCTAGGTTCAATCCTTAGTGCCAGGAGAAAGAGAAACTATATGCTATATTTGCAATTTATGTATTAATCTAAAATCATCTGAAAACACAATGTGTGAGCATCCTAGGGAGGGAAATACATTCTGGATTCTGTAATTAGATAATCTTCTTTGGCTGCCAGGGGACATTTTCTAGTTATTTGATTATAAAATCATTGCAGTAGTATAGTATTTGGAAGAACTGGGTGAACAAACATAAAGAAATGTCAGTGGATATTAAACCAGGAAACAGTCTGCAGAAGCCGACCTATAAAAGAAAAAATGAAAATGACTGGATTGTGCTGCTGCGTTTTGCCCTGCCGCTCACTGTTTCCTTCTGTGATGATGCTGATGAAGGAGAACAGACCATTTGGGGGGTCACCGAGGGATAAGGAAGGACTGTGTCACTAGCAGAGGACATGACCCTTGTGTATAGTATTTTTTTTTTTTAAAGAAAGAGGGGACAGTGAGAGAGAGAGACAGAGAGAATCAATTTTTATTTAGTTTTTCACATGGCTTTTGTTGCTCTGAGACTTCATTGTGTACATGGTGCTGGGGTTTGAACTCACGTACTTGCGCATGCTAGGCAAGCGCCGTAACTATTGAGCCACCACTCCAGCCCCTTGTGTATAGTATTAACTATATGTGGTTCTCAAATGTGTTGAAAGCAGTCAAACCATCATAAATGAATGAGTCACATTTCTACGTGGTCTTTTTTCTTTTTTCTTCTCTTTTTTTAAGAGAGGGACAGTGTGAGAGAGAGAGAGAGAGACAATCAATTTTATTTAGTTTTTTTATTTTTATTCAATAAACATTGTGTTATAACAGGAGGGGCTCATTATCATACAATTAAGAACAAAAGTGTAATGACAGAACAAGCAAATATTGGTGTCAGACCATGGTTTCCCCCTTTGGGTTCCTCAATTTTATTTAGTTTTTTCATGTGGCTTTTGTTGCTCCCACATTTGCTTGTGTACATGGTGCTGGGGTTCTAACCCGAGTTCTCAGGCAAGTGATGTAACCTCTGAGCCACTGCTCCAGCTCCTCCTGTAAGCAGTCTTGATTAGCATTACATTGTGATTTTGAAAATATTCAGAAGTATTACCAGGCCTCTATTAAATGCTTCAGAAGGAATCTTTTCTGAATAACATGATGAATATTTTCTAAATATTTTTTTTAACACATACTGAATGCTGGGGCTGTAGTGGAAAATTTACAACCAATATGTTTCCTGCCCTACTGGAGATTAAATGCTATCAAAGAAAGGCAAGCAGAAAATTTAAAGACAAATAAACAAATTACAAATTGCAGTAAATGCTTTGAAGGAAAGAATAACAAAAAGTCGGAGGTGGGGAAGCATCCTTTACGGAAATGTATTTGGTGTATCTATGAGAATTATTCCCTTAAGTTTTAGTGTGTGTGTGTGTGTGTGTGTGTGCGCGCGCACATTGATTTAAAAGGACTAAATTAAATTCAGTTGATATGCCTTATTTATTAAATCCCTTTCGGCTAGAAGAAATTTCAGTTATCAGAGTTGCTACAGATTTTGTTGTCTGCACACTTAAATCTGCAACACTGTTTCAGTTAGTAAAAGAAGTCATGGGTAAAATGATACTTTTAATGATTTGGTGATAAGGCAACACTCCATTGCTTGTAGCAACTTTTTACAAAAATTTTTTTTAAAGAGAGAAGGACAAAGAGTGAGATTCAATTTTTATTGATTTTTTTTTTCATTGCTTTTACACTTAGTTGTGTACATGGGTGCTGGAGTTTTAACCCATGTACTTGTGCATGCCGGGCAGGTGCCTTAACACTGAACCACTGCTCCAGCCCCACCGTGTTACAAATTTAAATGATAGATTAAATAGTAAACTTGACCATTGTGGGGGTAGGGGAGAGAAAGCCATCACTTGTGGATAGAGTTTTTCATAATCCAAGTCAATTTGTCCCAGACATTTGGATATATTGGAGATGGGATTTTTTTTTTTTTTTTAAAGGAGAGGGACAGTGAGAGAGAGAGAAAGAGAGAAACAACTTTATTTAGTTTTCCACATGGCTTTAGTTGTTCAACACTCAGTTGTGTACGTGGTGCTGGGGTTTGAACCCGGGTCCTTGTGCTTGCCAGGCAAGCACCAAAACCGCTGAGCCAATGCTCCAGCCCCCAGAGCTGGGATATTTTGAATGGGTGCTGAGAGAGTGCCATCTTAAAAACCAAATGAATGAACAAGCAAACATATAAATAGGAAGAAAATAATTTGAGAATACAAAGGGGGTCAGGCAAATTTAATAATGTCATTTTGTGATTCAATAAATTGCCTTTCTTTTGCTCATTATGTCATAAATTGGCAAAAAGTGTAAAAGACGTGTTCATACAGCAGTGTTTATTCACACTATCAAAGGCACACATGGGGCTGCTAGTTTGCATATCCAGGAAATGTTATACAGCATTTTGCCTAGAGATGATCAGATTGATTTCATGACTGGGTTTTCCCTAAACCTGCTCACAGTCATACAGTTATCACATAGGTATGTACATTTCCTATGACTCAGAACTCCTGTCCAGAGACTGGCTGTGTACCTTTAATCCCACCAACTCAGGAGGCTGAGACAAGAGGAAGTTCAAGGCCAGTCTCAGCAACTACGACAGATGCTCTGCAATTTAGTGAGATCAAGTCTTAATAAAAAAATAAAATAAAATGGACTGGGGGTTTAACTCAATAAAAAAATGCCCCTGTGTTCAACCCCCAGCATCAACAAACAAATAAAACTCAACAATTCTGGGATTTCTTATTCCTTCTATTTCTGCAGCCTCCACGTCCCCCACCCCAGTACTAGGAGTTAAATCCAGGGCCTCACATGTGCTAAACAAGTGCTCTGCCACCAAGTTACATCCCTAGCCCCCATTCTGTGATTTCTAGGAATGATCCCAAAGAATCAGAGTGAATAAAAGCCAAGTGAAATTGGATGGGGTAGAGGAAAATTTCAAACAGGCTACAAACAGAAAAATCATGTCAGTCAAATTCTTCCCAGTCTACAAAAGAACATATGCTTTGTATCTTGAATACTGATGCTTATACTGTGTTTGTTTGGATGGTTCTAGATCCACATAATTTCTGAGGTGTATCTTCCTACATACTTCCAATTCACTTACTGAAGAGAATACATTTTCAGTAGACAGATAAGTATAGCTAAATTTTTCATTGATTTTGTTGTCGTTGTT
>PVKS010041194.1:0-16170 GCA_004027875.1 Aplodontia rufa
GTCATTTATCTCTATAAAGAAAAGCATTATATAAAATTCAAAACCATTTATGATTAAAAATAAACCCTTGCCAAAGAAGGAGGAGAATTTCTTTATCTGATAAGAGTCATCAATATGAAAGACTTACAACAAATACTATACTTTGCAGGGAAAAAGTAAAAATATTCTATCCTGAGATTCTCTGCCCAAAAGGATAATGCTCATTACTTACCAATATTGTATTGGTGATCCTAGCTAAAGCAGTAAGACAAAAAAAAAGTAAATAAAAGGGCTAAGCACTGGAAAAGATTACATCAAACTATCACAATTAGGAAGTCACATGATTGTATGTGTGGAAAATAAAAAAGAATGCACAGATAAACTATTAGGTATAATAAGTAAATTTAGCAAGATGATTGCATAAAAGACAGGTATAACAAATTGTGATTTTTAATATAGAAGCAATAAACATAAAAATTTAAATTATACTATTTAAAATAAAAATAATATTCCCAGCACTATTTGTTAAAATTGCTATCTTTTCTCCAACATATATTTTTGGCACCCTTGTCAAGGATGTGATGACTGTATCTGTGTGGGTTTGTCTCTGTGTCTTCTATTTCTTTGGTCATCAAGTCTATTTTTATGTCAACACCTTGCTGTTTTCGTTACTTTAGCTCTGTAGCATAATTTGAAGTTGGGGTTGTGATGCCTCCAGCCTCATTCATGTTGCTCAGAATTGCTTTGGCAATTTTGGAATTTCTAGTCTACATAAATTTTAAGACTAGTTTTTCTAGTTCTTTGAAGAACATTACTGGTATGTTGATGGGATTACATTGAATGTGAAGGTTGCTTTTGGTAATATGGCCATTTTAACTATTATAATTCTGCCTCTCCAAGTACACAGGAGGCCTTTCTATCCTCTGAGTTCTTCTTCAATTTCTTTTTTCAGTATTTAAAAATTTTCATTGTGGAGTCCTCATACTATATGTAGAAAAATGAAACTAGATCCCTACCTTTCATCCTGCACAAAGTCTACTGAAAGTGGATCAAAGACTTAGGAATTAGACCAGAAACTTTGCAACATATAGAAGAAAACATAAGGTCAATATTCCAACATACAGGTGCAGACATTGGCTTCCTTAGTAAGACTCCTAAAGTTCAAGAAATCAGTAAGTTGGATGGCGTCAAATTAAAAAGCCTCTACACAGCAAAGTCAACAATTTAGAGCATGAAGAGAGCTTATAGAAAAATTTTGCCAGCTACATTTAATATTCAGAATACACAAAGAACTAAATAAAAGAGAACACAAAAAAATAACCAAATCAATAAATGGGCAAATGAACTAAACAGACATTTTCAAAAGAAAAAATACGAATGTCCAATAAATACATGAAGAAATGTTTAACATCCTTAGCAATAAGGGAAATGCAAATCAAAACTACTCTGAGATTTCATTTTACCCCGACTGCAAATCAGTACAACCACTAAGGAAATCAGTATGGAGACTCCTCAAAAGACTAGGAATGCGGCCACCAAATAACCCTGCTATTGCACTCCTTGTTATTTATCCAAAAGAACCGAAATTAGCATACTTAGTAATACATGAATTCCATTATTTTTAATAGCAAAATTCACAATATCTGGGGTATGGAACCAGGATACGTTTCTGTCAACACATGAATGGATAAAGAAAATATGGCATATATACCAATAGAGTTCTCCACCATAAAGAAGAATGAAATTATGTCATTTGCTGCTAAATGGCTGGAAATGGAGAACGTCATGCTAAGCAAAATAAGCCAGGATCAAACATCCAAGGGTCAAATGTTTTCTCTCATATGGGGAAGCTAGAGAGTAAAAAGGAATAAAAAAGAGGGATCTCATGAAAACATGAGGGAGAACAAGTAGAGAAAAGGAAGAGGATTAAAGAGTAGAGAGGAAGAATGGAAGAAGAGGAACTGTAAATGAAATTGACCAAATTGTGTATGTGCATGTATGAATCTATCCCAATGAATTCCACTTTTATGAATAATGATAATAATTCACCAATTAAAGTAGTAAATAGGGGCTGGAGCGGTGGCTCAGCAGTTTTGGCGCTTGCCTGGCAAGCGTGAGGACCCGGGTTCAAACCCCAGCACCACGTACACAGCTGAGTGTTGGAGCAACAAAGGCCATGTGAAAAACTAAATAGAGTTGTTTCTCTCTTTCTCTGTCTCTCTCACTGTCCCTCTCGCTTTAAAAAAAAAAAAAGTAGTAAATAAATAGAAGGAAGACAAGTAGAGTAGAAGAAAGGATCAGAGGGAGGGAGGAGCAGAGAGAAAAGGGAAGTACTAGGGAATGAATTGGAGCAAATTATATTATGTGCATATATGAATGTCACAACGAACCCTGTTATTATTCATAATTATCAATAACTGACAAAAATATAGGAAAAGCAAATAAACAATAAATATCTAGAAATAAATCTAGAAATCCAGTTTTCTACCCTAAAAACTATTGAACATCACTGAAATTGAAGACAATCTAAATATGCAGAGGGCTAAATTGTGTTCATGGAGTAGAAAGACACAAGACTATAAATAATTTCAGACCTTCCCCAACTGATTTGGAGATAAAACGCAATCACAATAAGAAATAGCAGTATGGGTTATTTGTTTTTGTCTTTTAATTTGGAGGAAGTAGACTGATATTAAATTTTAAATAGAAATATAAAGGGGCCAAGATGAACGCAAGCAATCTGAAACAAAATGATAGATTTGTACTACCAGATTTCAAAGTATTTGAATTAAAACATGAAATGGTTATAGTAGTTGGTGCAAATATAACCAAACTGACCAGTGGAAAAGGATAATCCAGCAAAAAGGATCCATATATATAGTTTTGGTTTTATATTTCCATAAGAAGTTATTACAAATTTATCAGCTATCAGCAACATAAATGTGTGAACTCACAGACTTGTAGGCTGGAATTCTGTGGGGCTTGGATGGTTTCATAGCTTTGAGCTTTGTAAGGTCAAAAGGAATCAGCAGGAGGCTTGAGGGGAGATGACTTTGCTCATTCAGGTGTTGGCAGAATTCATTTCTTGGTGGTTGTAGGACTAAGGGTCCTTGTCTCCTTGCTGGCTGTCAGTAAAGGGCTGTCCTCGGCCTTTAAAAGCTGCTTCCATACCTGGGAATCATGGTCTGTCCCTCCATCTTCAAAGCATTAATGCAAGTGGCCTCCCTCTCATGCTCAGATCACTCCGGCCTCTGTCTCGGGGGCATCTCTATAGCTAACTGTTCTGGTTCCTCCTTTGCTTTGTGAATCCAGGATACTCTATCAAGCCAGTACCAACATGTTCCCAAGTTCCAGTAGCTGGGACATTAACATCTTTGAAGTGGGGATTATTCTGCCTACTACATATACAGACACGTGATTTGTTTAAAAGCTGACACATCTACTGGGAAAGGATGGCTGTCTCAACAATTTGTACCAAATCAATAGGAGTATCTATGTGGAATATATTTTCACTTTTGCCCCAATCCATACGTAAGAATCAGATCCAGATGAACTGTTGATCTAAATGTGAAAGGTAAAACAATAATGCTTTCAAAAGAAACCATGATAGGACATCTTCATGCTCATAAGAGTGAAAAATCATTGCTTTCTTAGACACAAACAATACCAGTCAGAGAGAGGAAAAGATAAATTGGACTTCCTTAAAATCAGGATTTTTTTCCATCAAAAGATGGCATCAAGAAAATGAGAAGGGAAACCATGAAGCTTACTTTGTCTGGGCCTGAAATAAAATCATTAGCTGTCTTTGGATCAGTGTCTGTTAGCTCACTGGCAGTATTTTCTCTTGGTTTTTGTTTTTCTGAAAATGGCTTTATTTCACCTTTTAGGAGGATATTTTTGCTGGTGTAGATGCCTAGACTGGCAGTTACTTTTCCCTAAGTACCTAAAAGGTATTAGGGTCATTTTGGTTCCCATGGTTCCTATGGGAGAAGTGGGCATTTGCTCCTAGTATTGCTTTGAAAAACACGTCTTTTCTCCTCCCCTTGGGTGTCAAGATGTTCTATATTCACCTTTCCATTGGTTTACCAAGATGTGCCTACTCTCATCTATTTTGCTTTGTCCTGCTTGTTTTCTGAAGTTGGTCAAATTACTTGTGCCCGTTTCCTCTGAGGTACCAATTAATCATTTTTAAGTCTTTTGTGTTTACCTGTCTCCAAAGCGCTTACCTCTTCCAGTGTTTTCTTTGCTTACTGCAGTGTCTTTCCTATTGGTCTTATAATTCACTAATCCTATCTTTTGCCATGCAAAACCACTATTACATCCATTTAATGTGTTTTGAATTCCAGATATCATATGCAGTTTTAGAATGTCCATTTAACTTTTGAACCTTTTTAAGAGAGAGAGAAAGGGAGGGAATATCTTTTTTTTTTCCATCTGGTTTTTATTTTTCCTCTACTTAGTTGTATATATGGTGCTAGGGATTGAACTCAAGTCCTCGTGTATGACAGGCAAGCACTCTACAGATGAGCCACCTCTCCAGTCCTAGATTAATTTTATAATCAAAATCTTTCTTTTATCCATAACTATCTCAAACATACTAGTCATAGTTATTAGTTCTTATCAGCTAACCCACAGTCTGGATCATTTATGGGTCTGCTTGTCTCCCCCTTCCCCTTAGATGTTAGTCATATGATCCTATCTGTTGGCATGTCTTAGAATCTTCAATTAATTTCCAGGTGTGATATATATAAATGTTACAGGGTTCTGGTGACATCTTAATCCAGAGAGGTTCATCTTTTGTCCAGTTAGGTTAATAAAGAGTGATTAACTTAATCCAACCAGGCAAATCAAAGCAGAGTTGGTGGAGGGCTCATTCTAGCTTTGATCCACTCCTGGCCCTGAGTTCCCTAATAATGATCACCTAAGTGTTTTTCAGACCCCCTCCTGCTAGGTCCTCAATCATGTTTGTTTAAAGCTAGATTTTGTTTTCAATCCTTAACATCTCCATAACTTTACAAATTTTGAGGGGAAATAACACAGACTTCATATCTACCTAAAACTCTCATTTTCTGTACCCTACCAGCAAGCTTTACAAAATATAGAACCAAAATTTCTAGCTTCCTGGCTACAATAAAAATTGAATTTCTCTCGAACTAAATGCAGCCATAGTAGTCAGCTCAGCTCTGAAATGTTCACTCCTCTTTGGTGTCTTGCCTAGGTAGATTTTTCCTTTCCTCAAACAGATGAGTTCTATATTTTCTGCTACAGGGTGGTGGTGGTGGTGGCTTTCAACATCGCTAGGAACTAGTAATAGTTGGATTAACCATTCTTTTGCTGTCTTAATAGAAACTGTTATTGCATACTGGAGTTTAGGGGCAGATTTTTTTTTCATTTATAGGTTATTTGATACCAAGGAGCCACTTTAAGACTACATAGAATAATGTATTTCCAGAGGCAAAAGCAGTCACTGCATGGAAACTTGAACCTACTCTCTTGCAGACAGGTATCTCTCATATGGGGTGGGGAATGTAAGGTTTGAATATTTGGTATTTAAAGTGGTGGACTGTGACAGTTAATTATCACCCCCGATGTCCTTCCTGCACTTGTTGGCTTTTTATCCTCAGTGTGTTCACATGACAGAATCTGACATATATGTCATCTGACAACATCACAAGAAAAAAAGAAAAAAGCAATGATGGATATTAGCACCTTAGATTCAATCAAGGCACTAGTAGTCACTGTATTTTTTGTTGTCGGTTGGACAATGGCATTGCATTCCTTGCGGTTGGAGTGGGAAAATTTCATTTAATGTTTTTCATAAGGCAGTAAAATTTACTTACTTTAAATCCTGACTCTTGAATATTCTGTATGAAGAAATGAGAAGTGTGCACAAAGTACTTCTGGGGACAACTAAGGATGGTGGCTGTCCTGAGGAAAAGCACTTGTGAGGCTATTCTGAACTGTGCAATAAGATACACACTCAAACATGGGTATCTGACTGACATTTTCTCAAACACGAAATAAAATGAACTGTCACTGTAAGGAAAACTATGGCTACCAATGATAGAATTTAAGCCTTCAAGTGAAAATCAGAATTTTGGAAAATGTGTACCTGCCATCTGATCTTGACAATGTCTCAATATTCAAAAGGCTGTTTTAAAATGAGAATGCTAGTCATATTAAGCATTATTTCAAAAAATTTTATAGGGTGAAATGTATTAACTTTCGAAAGATCTACATACTCGGTGAGCTGGAGATTTCTAAATGTTACAGAAAAATCACACAAGGGAAAAAGTTACCAAGTACAAAACAGAACAGTGGATGCTATGCAACTCAATGCAAAATTCTGTTGATAGGGCCTCTTACTCTCCATTGCATCTACCCTTTTCGTAACTATTCCTTTTTCACAGTTTTTATTCAGAAATCCAGCGATATGAAAAGCTATTAAAATATCCCCCCTTTACAACTACATATCTGTATGATGCTGAATTTTCTCCATTTACTTTAAACAAATCACATGAAACAGATCAAATGCAAGAACAGACATGAGAATCCTGATGTCTTCTATTAAGGCAAACATTAAAGACATTTGCAAAAAATACAAAACAATGCTAATCTCACCAAATTTTTTTTGAAAAATAATTTTCATAAAAGATGTATTGTTAACATGAAACTGGTTTATTTTTAAATTAGCAAATGAATTTTTGCAATTTGTCAGTTTTTTTAATCTAATATAGTAAATATTTATATACCCCTCAGATACAAAAGCTCCTTGGGACCTAAATATTTTTTTCATAGTAAAGGGATATTGAAGTCAAAAAGTTTAGAAATCTTTGGTTTATGATATTGGATTTGAGACAATCACAATTATCAGAACATGAGAGTAGTAAAGTACCATGAAGCCCAGAGTTGGGTAAATAACACCATGTTAAGAAAAGAGAGAGGGAGTCAGAAAGATTCTAAAAATTGTAGATAAATACATTTCATATTAACCCTCATAGAAAATGTTAAAACAGATTAAAGAGAAAGTAAAGTGGTAACTGTTAGCTCCCCAAACAAGTTCACTAAGAATAAATCATATCAATCCAAGGCATATTTATTTCCCTGATAATTAATAAAAGAAAATAAAAAGGCATACACATATTGTATTTCCCATTCAGGTTTTAACTGTCTGTTACAAAACAATGGCCTAGAGAACTAGCAGTAGATTAACCAATCAGCCTGAAGCAAAATATGATAAAGTTCAGAAGTGACACAGAGCTTTACATGGGAAGCAATAACTTAGTACTGACACAGAATGGGTCAAGAGTCAAGTCAGAATTAAGGACCTAGAGAGAAACTCACTGATCTGGGTAGCAATGATCAAATAACCATTGAAACATCTCCTATGTGCCAGACACTGTGCAGAAGATCAGACAGGTTGTGTGTTATTCAGCTTCAGATGTGTTATTCAGCTTTTTATCACTATAACTAAAATACCCGACAAGAACAAGTTAGAGGAGGAAAAGTTTATTTTGGCTAATAGCTTCAGAGGCTCAGCGGATGCCACTGTTCTAGCTCAAGGTGAGGCAGAACATCATGCAGAAGGGCCTGGCAGAGAAGCGCTGCTCACCTAATGGCAGCAAGGAAACAGAAAGAGGAGGAAGAAACCATAGGGAAAATGCACCCTTCCAGGGCACCCCTGCAGGGACCCACCTCCTCTAGCAACACCCTACCTGCCTACACTTAAGTCTATTCCAACTAGGGTGGACTGATTGTTTCACCTCTGAATATTCCTGCATTAACAGGAGATCTTAGAAGACACTTCATATCCAAACCATGAGAACAGATGAGATGTGTCACCTTTTGCATAACCAGATTTTTATCTTTTTATGAAATGTGAGCTTTTTACCTGAGTCAATGTGAAATAAACAGCAATTAAAACAGTTAACAGAAGAATGAACTAAATTAATTTACATTTGTTCTCCCAAATAGGGGTGGTGGGAAATTATCTGATTTACATGCTTTTAAAATAACAGAATGGGGGACTACATGTGGCTCAGAAGTACAGCACTTGCCTGGCATGCACAAGGACCCAGGTTCGATCCCCACCACCACATATACAACTAAGTGGTGGTAGTGTGGGGGGAACCCAGATTGGAAAAAAAAAAAAAAACAACTAACTCTCACTCTCTCCCTCTCTCTTAAGGAAAAAAAGAGGGAGGGGCTGGGTATGTGAGCTCAGTGGTTAAGTGCCTTTGGGTACAATCTGTTACCAAAAATAAAATACAATAACAGAATGGGGGGAAAATGCACTCTAATAACTATTCCCGTAAGTCTGAGGCTGAAAAGAGGAGGAAATAAGAAAGAAAAGAAAGGCACATGAGATACAAGGCAAAGAAACACAGAAGAACCAAGCTATAGAGAATGATGGTGCTGTGAGGTTGGCATGCAATGAGGAAAAATCTTTAATTCTAACTACAGTATCTATGAGCTTGTTGGGTTGACTTAACCACCTCTTTTTAAAAAAAAGAAAAGAAAAGAAGGAGGACAATGAGAGAGAGAGAGAGAGAGAGAGAGAGAAAGAGAATCAATTTTCATTGAGTTTTTACATGGTTTTCATTGCTCTGACACTTAGTTGTGTACGTGGTGCTGGGGTTTGAGCCTGTGTACCGTAACCCCCGAGCCACCACCTCAGCCCTTAACTACCCCTTCTAAATCCTACTTATGACTAACATCTATATTAGTGCTTTATCAATTAAAAAGCACTATGTAAATGTCTACCTTTCACATTATTAGCAAAATAATTATTAGCAAAAACCTGTCTTTTTACTGAATTTCACAATTCTCATAGAAAACTTTTACTCTACTGTTTTTAATGATTTTCCTCACCTTCTCCCAAAAGTAGTTCCTTTAACTCTTCATCATCACTGTCATACTTCATTTAATTAAACAATGTAATCTCTCAAACACCTACTCTAGCTTTTTAATCTTCATGCCCAGAAAAAGGTTTGCTCAAACTCTTTTAATCATAAACTTAGGTAAGCATATCAATGACATTCATAGCTTAATGTTACAAAATTTCATTTGAATGCCAATTCAAACCACTATGTGTTTTTAAATAACTGTTAGCCAGACTGGAAAATAAGGGTTCCAAAAATCCTGAAACTTCAAAACTGAAATGGTACATGTCTCTGCTTTAATTACAACTCCATTTCTAAAAGTCAGAGAAAAAAACTAATTTCAGTGTTAGTTGTAACTCTTACACCAATAGCATTTATTGCTTTGGTAAAAACAAAATAGTCTGTTACATTTCATTATGAGCACACAATGAACTCTCAAGATTCTGCTGATGGATTATCCACAGACTTTGAATTTCAACTTCACTTCATGCTTCTGGATGATTCCTTCTGCTACCAGTAAATATCCAACAAGAATTAATCTTAACAGTTAAGTATTAATGCTTAGGCTTAATTCAGACATTAGCCATGTGAAACAAGAAAACATTTTATAAAACATTCCAAAGTGAAATATATTTCACATGCCTGGGATTTTCTTAACATCAGTCTTACAGAACTTAGCAGGAATCCTTCTCTTCACAGGTATCTCTGTCATTCATGTTCTCACTTCTTGCAGATCTTCCCTGACCATCCCCATTTATGACCACTGCCACCCCTCTATTCCTCTTGTTTCATTCATCACCACAGAACTTATCACCACATGATGTAAAAACTTAAGTGTATATTTGCTTTCTTTGTCCTCTTCTCCCACTGTACTTCCCACAAAACCAATTTCATGAAGATAGGGGTATTAGTGCCTTGGACCATTCCTAGCACACAGGATGCAATCAAAATCATAGTACTTGCTAAATGAGTCTTGAGATTACAAACACAATTTTCCTAGGTTATAGATGAGAAAATGATTCTTGAATCTGGAGGGAACAAGGAACCTAAACAGAGAACAGATATTATAAAGCCCCTGCAGCTGATGTCCCTATTGCACAGAAGTTAAGAACAGAGCTGCATTTCAGTCTGCTTATAATATTGACATCATGAGCAAAATAACCTCTCCATGCCTCAATTTACTCACTATAAAATAGGTATAATAGCACCAACAATATTAATGTGATTAAATGTGGTAATGTGTGTGAAATGCTTCTCTGCACAGCCACAAATACGTGTTTAATAAAAGGCAGCTAACACTGATTGCTATCATTACCATCATCTCACATAGGCTCCATAGTCTATTTTCCAATACTTTCCAACTGATTTATAGTAAGACCGCTATCTAGTTTAAGTTCACATAACTGAAAAGAAGCAGACTAGAGAAATCAAACAGCTGCCAGACGCAAGAGCAGAAAAAAAGAAAAAGTGGGGGTGCAGGGGATGAAAAATCACAGAAACTAGTTTCCCAAGGAAAAGCATTACAGCACAATAATAAGAATGTCCATGAAGATGACTGGCCACTAAGAAGGCAGCTGTATTGCTTTTAATATAATGTTTTTTCCCCCCAGGGCTGAGGACCAAACTCGGGGCCTTGTGCATGCTAGGGAAGTGCTCTGCCACTGGGCTAAATCCCCAACCCCTTAATATACTGTTTTAAGATGGGAAAATGTAATTTCAAAATGAGGGTTTGGGGGTATAGCTCAGTGATAACAGGGCTTGCCTACATGTGGGAGACCCTCAGTACAATTCCCATCACTGAAGAAAAGAAAATTAATCATGTTTACTTCTAAATATTTATACAAACTTTTGGTGTAAAATATAAGCTTCCATTGTCTTCATAATTTATCTTCTAGAAAAAAGAATAAAATAAATGAGGCATTATTATATAAATGGCTTGGATATCTCTGCTGTGATTTATCAACATGGATTCAATCTCTCTGCAGCTTTCTAATGAGATCACTCTTCTCTCATATTCTGTAATATTCTATGTCAAGTGTGTATTTCAAAGAGGTGGTAAACAGTTCCATTTACTGTATCAGTGACGTTACTTCCATCTTGTAACAAATCTGTATTTATTACTTCTATTCCCTTTAATGACAGAATAACCAAGGCCCTCTAAGATCAGAAAGAAAATCAAATTTTAAAATCAAACCACATTCCAAATTTCTTAAAAGATATTTTTTGTTCAATTCCTTTGTAAAAACATTGGTCACCATTTAACATACAGTGGCAACAAAATGCACCCAGTTTACATGCATCAACAAGTCAATAAATCATAACACACAGACAACACGAATTTAAAACAGACAGTACTAAAGCAGTTCATGTTGCATTTAACCACAGCTCTAGTGTTCCTAATAGAGAAATAGCTAACACCAGAAACAAGGAATTCCAGTTTCAATCTGAAATAAGATTCTTTGTGGCAAGCAACAAAACAGTGATTATATGGAGTTATTACCTTAAAGGGAACCATTTCTCAGAAATCAATATGCCAAACACCACCTTAGGGGCTTGGAGAGGTGGCTCGGAGAGGTGGCTCAGCGGTTACGGTGCTTGCCTGGCATGCACAAGGATGTGGGTTTGAACCCCAGCACCACACACACAACAAAGGAGCAATAGAAGCCACATGAAAAAACTAAATAAAATTGATTCTCTCACTCATTATCCCTCTCTCAAAAAAAAAAAGAATAAAAAACACCTTAAAGCATAAAAAGATCTGGGAAAAATGTATACCTTTGGTTAAGAGTAAAAAGGCTTCACTTTTTGAAAATTATTTACCTGCATGATCCAAATTTTTATTATGACTATAAATTAAAATATCTTTTAATGTGAAGGTTTTAATCCATGTTTTGACCATTTAAGTAATGTTTTATTTTAATTTTCAATTAAATTAACAGATTTCATTAATAATTCCATTAATATAACAGGACTGAATTATTTTCAGGAGCAAAAAAAGGAAATCAATAATCAAAAATCCTTTCTAAACTTGTAGGCTAATTTTCTGGATATGAGATTTAATTAATAAAAAGAAAAACTAAGCACCATAATAAAATACTTTTTAAAAAACAGGACTGCCATCAATATATAATTTAGGGACAAAAGCACTTACACATTTACAAAAAAAAAAAAAAACCAAACACTTTAATCCCATCAATCTGGAATTTTTTGAGAAAAAAAAAAACTTTTTCATGTCCATATGAGATATAATATGATATGATATCCTTAACATAATTCTGTTTAAGATATCAGGTTGTATAATTTTAATTTGATGAAATGAGAATGTCATATTATTTGTGCATAAGAATTTTATGTATTTATTTTTATATTATATATTTTCCTTTTCCCTCAGAATCTGTGATTAATGGATAGCACTAAATCATTCTAAAATACACAGAAGATAATTTATAACAAATTTTCTGGTGGGAAAAAAATTCCCTGAAAATATGAGCTCAAAGTAATTATGTGCAAATGAAACTTCAAAATAAATTTCCTGAATGTAGCCAACCCACAAGATTTTTTCATCTATTTACTAAAGTAATTTCAAAACCAAAATAGTAACTTTTAATTTTTTTCTCTTCCATGCTGTATGTAATTATTCTGTTACAAATAAGAGTAATTTTTTGCACATGTAACAAGCTACATGCTAAAAAACTTAAAAGTTTCAAATGTTAAAATTTAGGATTCATACATAGTTACACTTAGGTTAGATATATAAGATACTTAGATTAGGAAAAAAATCAAGAAAAACGGGAGAATTTCACCTCTTGTAACTTTTAACTAGACTACATAACAAAAACAAAATATATATAGTTTTCACTTCAAAAGAAATTATACAGAAATAAAATTCACTACACAAAATATAACAAGGTTAGGATTATGAGGATGGAATACTCAGATTCTTTCCATTCAGATGAGAAGATAATACTTTGGGTGGAAAAATCCTTTCCAAGCAATATAATTTGTATCTCATTAATCTTCCAAACATCATTTTAACCTCACACATATCACAAACCTTTCTATTTCTTTTTTTAAAAAAATTTAACCTCCTAATCTCCCATGTCAAATTCCTTAGTTCACCCTAATTCCATTAGCCTTTTTTAAAAAGACTGTAAAATAATAATTTTCTTCCCCTAAGGAGTCAGAACCCATCATGTAATTCTTCAAAATTTGGAAATTAAAAGTAAGAAAACAGCCATGAATAAGTACACTTGTTAGCATACATGGTTTTTAAAGAGGGAGACTATGCAATTGCTGTTTAACCCCTGGCTCTTAAGACAGTATGGTCAGAAAATTAAAATTATTAATACATACTTACAACCTGCATTTATTTTGAATAGATGTGAGTTAAGAAAATGACTGAAATTATATATTGTAAATGCCTACTGTGAAAGAGTACAAAATCGATGTTGCCAAAAGAGTAAAAAAATCTTTAACTGATATTAAGCATCTTAAGTAATTTGGAAAAAATCCTCAGATTGAATTTTAACTATCAAGGAACAATAACAACAACAACAAAAAAAATGCTTTCATGCACGTATACATGTTAAGTAACAAATAAGCAAACCCCAAGTCAGTACAGTACATCAATGACTGAGACTTAAATAATATTTTGATCTATAAAGAGAAGGAAAAGATAAAATTGTTGACAGCCATTGATGAAAAAAGTGTCTCAACGACTTACACAAATGATACTAAAGAGTTTTTTTAAAAAGACGTCCTAAGAAGACCAAGCCGCAATAAGTTAGTGTTTTCCATAACACATGCTGAACTATTTGATCCCATATCTATACACTGTTCCTGTCTTAATTCCTAAATGTTGTGACAGCGTATTTAATAACTGAGGTACATTAGTTTACATCTTTTCATAGGTATTCTAAGAGGATGAACTTTTCGTTTCCAGTTTTTCATCTTCTTCACCTCCTCCAAAGAAAATCAAAGGAAACATTCCTAGAATGCAGCCAATAGTCACCCCAACAGCTTTGCCCTAAAGAAACAGAAGAGAACATTTTTAAAGTTACTATAACCCTGAAAGAGATATTCTTGCTTAAGTATCTATCACAATAGACTACTATCAAGTACTAAAAAACTTAACTGTGACTGAATTTAAGTTAAACATAGTAATTTAAATAATAAAAAAATAAGCTGCAAAAATACTCCAGAATAGGTCAAGTTAAAGTTCAAAGCAGGGCTGAGAATGTTGCTCTGGTAGAATGCTTGCCTGTCCAGGCCCTGGATTCAATCCCCAGCACAGCAAATAAATATGTACATCAAAAAATAAATGAAATTTTAAGAATAAAGTTCAAAGCAAACAGGAAAAACATCTTGTCATAAAAATAACATCAAAGAAATATTCACATGAACACTTTTTAAAAATTGTACATATATCTTAATGTTAGAAAACAAAACTAAGGCAGGAGAAAAACTCTCAACAATCTCTCTCAATATATTCGGATTTGCAATACCTTGTATTTATTTCTTTTCAATATTTATTCCCATATATACCTAGTTATAATGTAGTTAAAATAATTATGTAAACACGGCTTTGTCTCATGAGTCACATCACACTCTACAGCAACCTGTTATAAAGACTTCTAAAGTCCTCTTAATTAATGGTCTATAATCTCCTCAAGGCTTTCCTAGCCATTAAAAAAAAAAAGTTACTTTTTCACCATTGTAAGTGATACAGCAATAAACTTTTTTTTTTTTAAGAGAGAGGGAGAGAAGCAAAGGGAGAAAGAGAGGAAGAATCAATTTTATTTATTTTTCCATCTCTTTGTTTCTCTGACACTTAGTTGTGTATGTGGTGTTCACATCCACCCGGCAAGCACTCCAATCACTGAGCTACCACAAAAGGCCCTACCAATAAACATTTTTGTGTACAGTTCTTCCTCATTTATTTAAAAAGAAAATATTAATATTTGGGTACCTTTAAGGATATTACCATCCTGTCTACCCTTGACAAAACTCCACATATATACAGCATATATACCAATTTTACTATATGTATGTTTATATATATATCAACTTTTCTGCAATATTATCTACATCATAAAATTTTTTTAATTTTTACCTCAATAAGTTATTTTTTAAATTTGCATTACTATGATGACTATCAAGTTTAAACACTATTCAGTTGAGTTTCTTTTCCCCACACAAACACTGAGACTCTACCATGAGCCAGACTACCAGGGAGATGGGGCCTAGTCAGATGCAGTCTTCTCTATCTCTTCCAGGAACTTCCGGTAGGTATATAAAGGAAGACAAGGGGCTGGAGCGATGGCTCAGCAGTTACGGCACTGGCCTGGCATGCGTGAGGATATGAGTTTAAACCCCAGCACCACATACACAATGAAGTATTGCAATAACGAAGGTCACATGAAAAACTAAATAAAATTGATTCTCTCTCTCTCACAGTCCCTCTCTTTAAAAAAAAAAAGACAAATTATATACTGTCAAGCATTATAGACATTATGACAGCTGCACAATCTACAGTCCTGAATAAAATGTCTTCTATCAGAACCTATATTTTTTCTAATAAATTTCAATAGTGGACATTATTTTGACAACAGTATACATAACATTTTTTTCAACTCTTGCTATTTTGGGCTTTGTGTTGTTGGTGGTGGTGGTAGTTAATAGTTGTATCCCCATGCTTTACATATTAGTAGTCAAATCTGTCATTTTCATTATTTCAAAAGTTTAAAAGGTATCATTCCTTCAAAGTTTTAGCAAGCCAAAATTTAAAAGTTTAATACTGGATTCATATTTGACCTCAACATTTGTTTTCATTTATATATACTCAGAGTCTATACTCTATTTTAGACTCCTGACTTGCCTATCTACCATTGCTAACATGCTACATTTCCACTTCCCACCCATTCTGTTAGAATGTTTGTTACTATTTCCAAGGCAGCGAAGGCTTTCCTACTCCTCACTTTAAGAATGGCTATTCCACTCCTGGGTATCTTTCCAGGGGACTTAGAATCAGCACATTATAGTGACACAGCAACATCTATGTTCATAGCAGCACAATTTACTATTGCTAGGCTATAAAAACAACCCAGATGCCCCTCACTGGAAGAATGGATCCAAAAACTGTGGTACATTTATACCATGGAATATTACACAGCAATTAGAAACAATGATATTGCAGCCTTCGAAGGTAAATGGATGGCTATGGAAGAGATCATGATGAGTAAAATCAGCTTAATCCAGAGATCTAAGGGTCGATTGTCTCCACTCATCTGTGGAGGTGGGGACTAGACCC
>PVKS010041195.1:0-16162 GCA_004027875.1 Aplodontia rufa
CCATGACTGGTGGCCATGATTGGCCATGTGGCTTGTCCAAAGCCCTGTGCCCAGCCGGCCTAACACTACATGTTGAAGGGGTTTGTTGTTATGCTTCCATATAGCGCACACATCATATATCCCCCTTTACACTTAAATAGATTTAAACAAGTACAAGTCAGGGTAAGTTTTCCTAGACAGTAATGTTAATGATAATGATGGTTTAGATACAAATAGTTTTCAGAGCTCCTTGGATTTTGAAATTAGGCAGTTTTCTGAGAGTGAGATTGTAAAGATTATATGAGCCAGTGAAAAGCATTCTAGCCAGGTGTTCAACACACAGTAAGTCCTTGGTAAGAGCTATTGGATGTTGTTGGTAATAATATAATCACCATTCCTATCATTCTGGTCAGCAGAAAGAAAAGATTAGCAGGAAAGTGAGTTCCATATTCTGTGCTCTTGACTCCGCTAGTCTAAAACCTCAGCAAGCGTTCGTTAAGTACCTTCCGTTCATCCGGCACTGGGCCAGCACTGAGGTAGTATTTATTGAAATTTCCCACTAGTCTGCAAGCTCTTTGAGGGAAAGAGCTGTACTTTTTAAGAGACAATGAGAGAGAGAGGAAAAAATCGATTTTATTTAGTTTTTCATGTGGCTTTCATTGTGGTGACACTTCATTGTTACATGGTGCTGGGGTTTGAGCCTGAGTCCTTAAAAGGGCGGGAACTGCCGCACCACTGCTCCGGCCCCAAGAGCTGTATCTTTTTCTCCATTTCATCCTTAGTATTTAGCACAGAGCCTTATCAGAGCCCAACGATTATTAGATGACTGAATCGATGAAAGAATGACTTAGCTCTTTGGGCTGGAGTCACACACTAGTAGGAGAGGTGCGCAATCTTTTAAATAATCAGAGAAAGCCAAATGTGACATGAATAGCATAGAGGGAGGGGAAAGTGAGTAACTGGCGGGGGGAGGTCAAGTTTAGGGATCAAAGTCTTGCAGAGTCAAAAACACTTGAAATGGAGAGTTTCATCGAGCCCAAGGAAAGTATTCCAAGCGGAAGGAAGATCCCTGCCAGAGGCACAACAGCAATGACCCCCTAAGGAATGTTCCAGCAGCTGCAGGATGCACCTTCTCAACCACACATGCAACAGACTGCATGGCTGAGCTTACGTCAGGCCACAAAACAGCCTTAACCAATTTAAGATCAAATCACTTCAAGTATCCTTTCTGACCACAGTGTTATAAAACCAGAAATCAACAGTGAGAAGAAATTCAGAAACTTTATAAGTACATGGAAATTAAACAACATCTAACAATCAAAGAGTCGATGAAGAAATCAAAAGGGAAATTGAAAAATTTCTTGAAACAAATGAAAATGGAAACACAGCAAGACCTTTAGGACACAGCAAAAGCAGCTCAGAGGGGAGTTTATTGCAATAAACACCAACATCAAAAGAGAAAGCTCACAAGCAGCCCAATAACACGCCCCAAAGAACCAGAAAAATAAGAATAAACTAAGCCCAGAATCAGTGAAAGGAAGGAAATAAAGATCAGGGCAGGAAAAAATGAAACAATACAAGATTGAAATGGAAAGCTGATTATTAGGGAAGATAAAAATCAACAAACATGGGGCTGGAGCAGTGCCTCAGCAGTTACAGCGCTTGCTCGGCATGCGCAAGTACGCGGGTTCAAACCCCAGCACCCACATACACAACTGAGTGTTGGAACAACAGAAGCCACGTGAAAAACAGTAAAAATTGATTCTCTCTCTCTCTCTCTCTCTCACTGTCTTTCTCTCTTAAAAAAAATCAAACATTTTAGCCAGACTAAGGGGAAAAAAGACTTGAATAAAATCAGATGAAAGAGACACTACAACTGGTAAAACAGAATACAAAGGATTTTAGGAGACCGTTATGAACAATTATATACCGACAAATTCGATAATCCAGAAGAAATTGATGTTTCTGGACATATCCAATGTGCCAAAATTGAATAATGAATTAAAAGAACACTGAACACATTGATTATGAAAAGAAACTGAGTCAATAAAAAGCCCAGGGCCCAGTGGCTTCCCTGCTGAAGCTAACGTTTAAAGAACAAATACCATCTCTTCTCAGACTGGTCAAGACAGCTGAGCAGGGAGAATACATCCAAAGTCGCCATCACTCTAATACCAAAACCAGACAAGGACATAACAAAAAAGTTACAGCCATGGTCCTTGATGAATGTTAAGGAAAAATCCTCATCACAACACCAGCAAACCAACTTCAACACACTGAAAAGATGATTCACCATGAGAAAACCAATGGCATGAAGGACTCGGGAGGGTCCTGGGAACAAGCTCCAGAGAGCTCCAATGACGCGTGGGAACTTGGGGAAATGGTTGATGACGGAATGATTTCAGTGAACAGTGAAGAAATGAGTGGTTTTCACCCTCTGCCCCAGTTTCAGTGCAGCCTTTGCAAAAGCAGAGGCAGTTACAGACTCTGAAAATAAATACACCTTTGCTCGCACTGGCCCTGGGCAGATCTGGCCGGTGCTGTCTATTTCCAGCTGGTCAATGGGACAAGTGGAGCAGAGGAAGCAGCCACTACGTGGAGCCCACAGTGGGGTTTCAGAACCTGAGGACCCATCCATGCGGGAGGGCTGCCTGGCATGAAGACTGCAGTTCTGGCTGGGAGAAGAGAAGAAAGTCTCCAGTGCACGGCGTTTGATCCAAGATGAGGAGCGTGACTCCCAGAGTTGTCAGAGCCAGGTGGAGCAAGGAGACCACCCGCTCAGGAAGGCCTGTGCTGACTCGTCCTTGATGGAGTAAGACCCGCATCCTCCTGGGGAAGACTGGCTGTGGAGCTGCTGGGTGAGCCAGCCACAAGGGGCCTGGTCTGGTGAGCAGGTCTGCCAAAGATGAAGGAGAAAGATATCTCCCATATGGAGAACCGAGCTGCAAAATGGGAAAACGAGGAATCTCGGAAGGGCCCTGTGGGTTGGGCTGTATTTGGGGGTGTTGTGGGGAACTCAGCGGTAGTTGTGTGGGTGGGTGAAGAAATAAGTATAGATGGACAATGCAGGGCAGCTGGGTGCCTGAACCTGGCTGTTTATAGACACACACATCTTCCTGAGTCATTTCTGCTCAAGGAACCTGAGAGCAATGATGCCCCAGATGCAGCAAGCACCCACAGCGCCGAGAGTTTGGCTTCTAGATCCATTTTCTACTAAAAGGAAGAAGGGAGCCTTGGAGAAGGCAACAGTGAGCCTGGAGCACTGTGCCAGAACGTTCAAAGATGATGGGAATAAGCAAAAGGAACAGAGAAGCTGTATCCAGCCATTTCCGGAGCAATTTCAACAAAAGTTAGGAAGCCAGGGGCCCACGGTGCTATAAATATCAGCATGGATGGAAAGTTTCACAGGAAGCAGATATTTACATAAAGATAACTACCAACTATATAGAGGGCAAAACTGAAGATGGTAAGTTGACAGTGGAGAGCCCACAGGTGCCCCTCCCTGGTCGAGTGTGCACCTTCAGCAATGGGACACACTGGACTCTTGAGACCCCAGCCGGACGCAGAAAGGGGAACACAGTGACACTTCTGGGATTTCTTCCACAGATGCATGTCCTAAAATCTAACCAGGAGGAAATGTCACTCAAATCCAGATTGCAGGACATTGTAGAAAATTAATGGCCTGGCCAGGCATGGGGGTGCACACCTATAATCCCAGACACTTGGGAAGCTGAGGCTGAAGAATCACAAATTCAAGGCCAGCCTCTGCAACTTAGCAAGAACCTGTCTCAAAATTTAAAAATAAAGGGCTGGGGATGTAGTTCGGTGGTAGAGCACCTGCCTAGCATATGCAAGGTTCAATCCTGAATACTGCAAAAAAGAAGAGTGACTGGCCTGTAATCTTCAAAAGGGTCAAGGCCATGAGAATCAAGTCAAGGGTGAGGAACCAATCCCAAACTGAAGGAGACAGGTAAGGTAAGGTTCTGAGCTGAATCCTTTGTGATAAGAACATTGCTGGGAAAGGCTGAAACTTGAGTGTGGTCTGAAGGTGAGATGGTAGAAATGGGTGATGTGGGCTTCACAGTCTTGGCAGTGGCCCTCTTTGCTTGTTGGAAATACACACGGATGCATCCAGGGGTGACAGGCACCATGCGGGCAGCCCACTTTCAGATGATCAAGAAAATTCTTTGTACCGTACCTGCAAGTTTTCTGGGAACCTGAGACTCTCTTAAACATGTATTCATATGCTCCACTGCTCACACCCATACTGCTTCCTGGTCCAGAGTTTGACATGACCTGACCCACCTCCTACCTCGTCCCTGCGCGCCTGTGTTTCAGCCACACTGGCCTCCGGGTGTTTCTGGAATGTGCTCACTCGCGCCTGTCTCTGGGCATTTGCACTCTCTGTTCCTTCACTTGACTCTTCCGCATGGTGCTGTCCTAACTGCCTCCAGGCTCCCTGCTCAGATGTCTCTGTGAGCCCAGCTCCTTCATCCGTGTGTCCGTTCATCTGCACTGACTTTCTTGCTTGTGAAAATCGAGGCGGCCAGTCCCCCTGGAGTGTGGTCTGGTTCACAGGCTATTCTTTTGACTACTTGGCATTTTAATGTGGGTTCCCTGCCCCTTCCTTGCTAGAATGTCAACTCCCTCAGTCAAGGACTCTGCTTTCTACTCCCAGGCCCCAGAAGAGTCCAGGCATCGGCGAGGTCAGTCAGTGATTGTTCCTGAGTGAGGAGCGCTGGGCACAAGCTAGGATCGGTCCTCATAGCCATGTAGTCAGGTGGGCCTCTGATTCCCATTTCAAAGACAAGAGAGTTGAGCTCAGAGAGGAAGTGATTCACCTAAGGACATTCAGCAAAGGCTCGAAGGAAGTGGGATTTGAATTGTCAGAAAACAGCGCTGGGCGCTTGTGAAGGTGCTGAGACTTCTTCAACTCCTGCAGAGGCGGGGAGAGGCCTGGGATTAACTGAGCTCCGCCCCAACTAAGCCAAAGGGGACTGAGGGGGAGCCAGAAGGGACTGTGGGAAACTGAGAGGGGGAAAGAGATGGGATTTGGGGCTGGGTGGAAAATGGGAAATCACAGTAAGGGGCTCGAGAGTCCAGTGTGTCCCATTGCCGAAGTTGTGCACTCAACCAGGTAGGGCACCTGTGGGCTCTCCACTGTCAACTTACTATCTTCATTTTTTTCCTCTATATAGTTGGTAGTTATCTTTACATAAATATCTGCTCTATCACGTTTTCTTGGGCTGTGGTCACCTTTGGAGACGTGGCCTGGCGCAGGTGTCACAGGTGGAAGTAAGACTGCTGGTTGGTCAAGCGTCTGATCGCATTGTTGGGGACAGTCCTGTTTCACGGACTCCAGCCTGCAAACCCTGAAGCAAGTCACAGGTAGGAGGATTTTGCAAATATTTTTAAATATCAGTGTCAACACCGTCTTCTCGCTGACTGAGCGCTGACCCCCTGCTGGGCACATTACCAATCTTAGGACTTGAAGCATTGTGCCAAGTGGGTCTTAGTACTGTGAGTCACAGACTCAGGCTCAAGAACGATCCCTCTCCTGATGGAAGTGACCTCTGGCATTGGAACTCCCACTTGCCTGGCTTCAAGCTCATGGGTCGTCCAGTTTGCCTGGCCACCCCGTCAACTGTGTCAACTACCCAGCAGAAATCTCCCCTGAGCCGCCTTTTTAAAAATATGGGGAACCATTCCAGAAGCCATGTCATTCCTTCACGAGATACCCATTTAACGCATGAGTTCTTCTGGGGGAAACTGCAACAGGTGGAACCCAAGGTGGTCATCCATGTTTTGGCATTTCCCCTGGATAACAAAGTATATATACATTGATTACTGTTGGTTTGATAATGTTTCCCCCTCAATTGTATCTCTATATACTTCTAATAAAAAAAAAAAGAAAGAAAAACCGAGCAGAAAACACAGAGCGTTCCCATGTACCTCTCCAGCTGCGTTTCCCTTACGTTAACTTCTTTTGTTTGGGACATTTGAGGAGTCAGTACCGGTAGAGTTTTATTAACAAAGTCCTATGTTTACACTGGAGTTTGCTCTTCCCACTGTGCATTTGGAGGATTTGGCGATGTGAAATGACGTGTATCCACACCACAGTAACATACAGAGCACTTTCACTGCCCTGGACACCCACTCTGCTGGACTTACTCATCCGCCCCTCTCCCCTAAGCCCTGGAAAGCACTGATCTTTTCCCTGGGCCCATGGTTCTGCCTTTTCTAGAATGTGTGAAGCTCTTTGGATTATTATTACAACATCCACTGACGATCCCTCCATATCTCTTCATGGCTTCATTGCTCATTGCTTTTTAGCACTTAATAATATTCCTTTGTATGGATGTACCACAGTTTGTTTACCCGCTCACCTACTGAAAAACGTCTCAGTTGCTTCCATGTTTTGGTAATCATGAATAAGATATTCATGTGAATATAAATTTTCAAGTCCTTTGGGTGAATACCAAGAAGCATGATTGCCAGATTATGTGGTGAGAGGATAAATATCTTTTTTTAAAGAGAGAGGGACAGTGAGAGAGAGAGAGAGAGAGAGAATCAATCATTTGGTTTTCCATGTGGCCCTTGTTGGTCCAACACTTCATTGTGCATGTGGTGCTGAGGTTTGAACCTGTATTCTAGTGCATGCCAGGCAAGCGCCACAACTGCCAAGCTACTTCCAGCCCGGTGTTTTGTTTTTTAAGAAAGTGCCAAACTATTTTCCAAAGCGGCTGCAACCCTTTAATTCCCAGAAGCCAGGAGGGAGAGTTCCACTTGCCCCGCTCTCTTAGCTGCTAACCTCTCAGCAAACATCAGCCTCTTCCCTCAGGCTGTGAGCTACCTGGGCACAGGGACCAGGTGTTATTTACCACTGTGTCTTCCATGTTGGGCACAGAAGTGTTTTTTGAATCAATTATTCACGTTGGCATCTTTTTATTTATTATTTATTTACTTATTTATTTTGGGTGCTGGGGATGGAGCACAGGGCCTTGCACATGCTCTACCACTTAACTGCATCCCCAGCCCTGGAGCTTGTGTTTTTTAATTTCAGAGTTATCCTTCAAAATAACAGCACAGACCTCTGTGTGCTACTCTGGCAGTGAGTTGCTCTGTGAGATTTAGCTCAAACCCATCTCCTCTGTGCCCAAGGAAGCTGACCGGATGTGTGGAGCACCCTGGGACCCACCCAGGCGTGGATGAGGAGGGTGCCACAGACTAGACTCCAGTGCAGCCAATATTCCCTTTCCTTCCTCTGGTGGAAGGGGCACTCCTTCTCGCTGGACTTGGCCGTGGACTTTGTGTGATCAATGGAGTATGAGCAGTAAAGATGCAGGAACTCCAGCTATGCTTGCCTGGGTGTTAGGTGTCCTCCCCATCCACCCTGAAGAGGTCAGGGTCCTGGAATGAGGGACATAGGAGCACAGCTGAATCCACACCCTGGACCACAGCCACCTCAGCGGGCCTGCAGGCTGCTGGGTGTGAGAGAATGTTTATTGCTATTTGGGGGTTGTTTGTTACGTAGTAGCATCATCAGCAATAATGACTGATACAGAGAACTTCCTGAGAAAGGAACTACAGAAAACATTATCCATTTAGACTAGACACAGAGAGGTTAGGGGAAAGCTAGTTCAGTGCAGGTAACTGTGAGTACGTTCAATAACACAACTGACCTGTGGCCACCTGGTAACTGACGATGGGAAGTGGATGGACAGCAAGGCACCCTCGGGCTGCTATGATCACCATGGTGACATCGTCAGTTTCTCAGCCCCTTAGTTTTCCCTGGAATGGCTCATGGCTGGTGTGCCAATCACGATCATTCTCTTTCTACTTTCCTGGCCTCGGAGCACAAAGGGAGAGCTGCGTGACTCAGTTCTGGCCCTTGACGCCGGAACAGAAATGTTCTGCGAGGTTGCTAGGAAAGCCTTTCTTCCCTGATGAATGCTGTCAGATGTGGTTAGACCCGTCTTGCCGCCTTCCTGGCTTGACCTTGCTGGAGTTATGACAGCCCTCTTGCACTTACGAGGGGCTGGCTAGAAGCACTTCGGTGACTCTGGTCCCATATCTGTGAGCTGCTGAGCAGTGATTGCAACCCCACCTCTAGGTGTCTCCCTGTGTGAGGACAATAGGCCCTTCTCTGTGGAAGCTCCCAGAAGGAGGGCTTTGTGTTAGGTGCCATTTTTTGTGATGACTCGTTTCCTAACTGACACAATAGCTAGCGTTTATGAGCCCTTAACTGCAAGCCTGGCTCTGTGTTAAACATTTCATAGCTATCACGCCATTTGACCTAATAATCCTATGGAAAATGGTCTTACAGCCACATTCACATTTTTTCCCTAGGCCGATCTGCTTACCCATCATGGTAAGCTGGAGTTTACTCTGCCTGGGTACTGTATGGGCAAGATGCAAGAGATTGGAGGTGAGATCTTCCACTCCCTCCTGATAACAAGGGAGAAGACTGTGAGCTGGGCTGAGGACCTTGCGGTTCTGAAGTCCCCAGGGCATTTCTGAGCTCGGTGCAGTCCAGCCCAGAGCAGGGTGCAGCCCGTGTTCTAAGGAGTCCCTGAACACTTCCAGATCCGGGCTGGATGAAGCCGTTCAAAGCAAGCCTCCACTTACGCCTGACACTGCCGTTTGAAGTTTTATAATCCATTTAAGAAGCAAACACCCCGGGTAGTTCAGAAGAACAACAGTTTTGTTGGGCAATATTGGATTAGTGTTACAGAAAGAATAAATGCGTGTGTGAATGAGCTGTATTCACAAAAGAGTGCTCAGAAACCTTTGGGTGGCCTCCTCGGAGCTGTATCCAGGGGTGTGTGCGCAAATACACACTCACACACACAGTTTTAAGAGCAAATGTCGCGCTTTCCAGGTCTTCTTGGGTAACAGAAGCAAGATTCAAAAGATTTGTGAAGTTAGAACAAGGGCACTAATATAACAAGATCAGGTTTCACGAGGGCAGGTGTTAGAAGCTGGACATTTGTTCAAAACTGCCCCACACAGGGAGCTGGCAGAGGAGGCAGGGCCTAGCTACGGCGTGTGGGCAAAGATGGGGGTGCCCTAGTAGACCAGCTCCTGTGCCTCGGGAGTAGGGCCTGGCTGCCAAAACCAGTAATGAGCGCCTGTTAACACAAGCACAGTGTAAGAACGAGGAGCCAACGGGGACTGGAGTTGGACCACACCTGAAGTTTGGGGCTCTGATGTGGAAAGACACATGGGCAGACTGATAACACCATCAAAAGCCACATGACAGGAGAAGGCATGGGGTGGAAAGGCAGGGCGAAGAGAAGAGGTGGCCTCAAAGGCACAGAGACACAGAGTGCAACCGGAGGGCAGCTTGCGTCCAGCCCGTCTGGGTGTTGCCGGTGTCTGAGACATATTTGGGATTTTGTAAAGACTCACTGAACCAACCAGTTGGGGTGTCCCAAAGTATAAAGAGCCTTCTGTAAAGGGTGAGTTCCCCACCCATGACAGAATTCAGGTACAAATAGACAATTTCTTGCTGCTAGGGAGCTCCAAGTATCCTACGCAGACTTGGGAACAGATGTGAACTTCCGTCCAGTCCCAAGGGTTTTCTTCCATAAAGCTAGATATTACAGACTTCACCATGTTCAACTTCCAGCCATCCATTTCTTTTTTAATTAGTGATTTCCAGAGAAAAGGGAAGATTGAACGGAAAGGAGCGGGGCTGGAGCAGTGGTGGTTGGAACACTTGCCTGGTATGTGCAAGGACCGGGTTCAAACCCCAGCACCACATACACAACTGTCAGAGAAACAAAGGCCAGATGGAAAACTAAATGAAATTTATTCTCTCTTTCTCACTCTCTCCCTCTCTTTTTAAAAAGAGAGGGAGACAGTGAGAGAGGGGGAGAGACAGGGAATCAATCCTATTTAGTTCTTTTTGATGTGGCCTTCATTGGTCCGAGACCTTGCTGTGTACATGGCACTGGGGTTTGAACTTGCATGCTTGTGCATGCCAGGCAAGCGCCATAACCACTGACACACTGCTCCAGCCACCCCGCTTTAAAAAAAAAAAAAAGAAGGAAAGAAAAAAGAGTGGACCATGCAAGGGCCGTTAGCTCCCCAAAATTGAGCCCCCCAATCGAGGGAAGATACCTTCTACTCTCACGCATCACTCATCCCAGCCCTTGCTGGGCACACGGTGATTGTCTCTGCCGGGTGTGTTTTCTTGTGCCATTTTGTCCCTTATCACACAGTGCTGGGTAGACGGTACCTGTCAATAAACATTTGTTGAATGAAGAGATGAATGAATTAATGAACAGGGCAAGCTTCAGGTTTTGTTGCAGACGTGTTTTCCAGGCTGGCACATTTAATACAATCTTGTTAGGTGGAGTTTATTTGTATTATTGCACTGAGGGGAAAGGAAGCCAGACAGTCAGGGGCGGTGGGGAAAGATTTGCTGGAGAAGTAAAACCCAGCCTGTGGGTTTCAAAACTGTCTGGGATATTATGCCTGGAGCTGGAACATCAGCTCATATTCACTTTTTCTTTTCTATAAACAGCTTATAGGTTTTTTAAAATAAATAAGTAATAAAAAACAAACCTCTTGTTCCTTTTTGTGTGCCTTCTTTCCATGCTGTTTTTTGATAATGAAGTCAAGTACAGGTCTGTCCCTGAAATTTTGGCCTTGACCTGCTCTCTCATATTTACTTTGCTCTCCAACATTTAGATACTGTGTATTGATCTTATGCCTCTTGTAAGGGGTTGGATGAGCAAAAGTGTTGTGAGTCCTTGAGGGATTTCAATGAGGCCAGGACTCCCCTGTCGCCTGTCACAACAGCCAGAGCAGCACCCGAAGTGTGGGAGATGCCCCAAAACTACTTAGATGATGAATAAAATGTTAGCTGACCTCCTCGTGACAGCTGCCATACGCTGAGAACATCACTAGTCAATCCACCCACGTCTCAGGGTTAGCTGGGATTCTGATCTTAAAGAATAAGGTGAAGAGACTAGTTAATGTTGGTAGTTGAGTGAGTAAGGATTCACGAGCAGCGCTGCCTAATCCAAAGCCAGGATTTCAGCTTTCTCTTTGTTTTTATTTTTAATTTTTTTATTAGATGTATATAGAGATACAATTGAGGGGGAAACATCAAACCATCAATAATCAATGCATATACACTTAGTTATCCAGGGCTAATGGATGCCCAGCTTGGGTTTCCCCTATTGCTGTTTCCCCCAGAAGAACTCCTGCTTTAAATGGGTGTCTCGTGGAGGAATGACATCTGCTTCTGAGATGATTCCCCCATATTCCCACTCTCCAGTCTCCTGTGAGTTCTTCCTACACCCTCTCCCCTCCCCATCCCCTTTCCTACCCCTCCAAGTATCCTAGGGAGCCATCCCCCTACTGCATTGAGAATCATAAAATTTGAAGTTATTGTTACCTTATCTGCTCTCTCTTTGTGGGAAGCTATGAAGGGTACCTGGGCCTTGGGCCCATGTGACCCTTTCTTCCTACGTTCATTCCTGGCTCTAGATCTCTGGCAACCTGTTGCAGAAGCTTTTCAGAACATGGAAAGATATAAGTACTAACTGGACGAGTCAGATAAATGGTAGAGGGATGACACGCAGTAGGACTGACGGACAGCTCACTCCATGCAAACACCCCCGGCCCTGCTGCTGAGCCAGCGCCTGCAGTCTGCACCTCTTCCGACACACCCCAAGAACACACCCCGTGGGCTCTCCCTGCGGGTCCCCCTCCTACCTCCCGACCTGAAGGCCTAGTCTGATGCTGTGCCCTACTCTGGTCCCGCCCTCCTTGACGCAGGAAGGTGACGCCTTGGCCAACGGGGCTAAACTCCTCCATTGCGGTTTCCTTCTGCTGTCTGCTTCCTGAGGACATTTGGGATCTATTTTACGTACATTACATTGGTTGACTGGCTCCTTTGCTCCTGCTCCACGAGCTGGGGCAGGGAGGAAAGCCACCTCCTGGTGACAGGCTGCTGGCCCAGGAGGCGGCCTGGAGCCTGCTGCACTGGGTGTGAGGTTACGATGATGGCCAGCAGAAATCCGGGCACCAGGATAAACCCTCAGGGCAGGCTGCTGGCCCACAGGCAGCAGCTGGGAGAGCCCAGCGTAGGACAGGCGGCCTCCTCAGGGTTGTATGTGGACCACAGTGAATGAAGTGGAGAAGTTGGGGTGGAAGAGCAGCCCTGAGGCAAGCCTAGTCAGGCCAGGTGCACAAAGTCCCCTAAGCTCTGTCTCAGGCCAAGGTCCCTGCAGTACTGCACTTTGCACCTGGCTGGCCTGGCACCGGCCTGACTACTCTCCCTGAGAGGCTGTCAGACCTGGGCACTGGGCTGCCACTCAACCTGGTGCCTTGGTTTCTGCATAGGTAGAAGGGGACAGCAGGAAGCCCAAGCATGGGCGTGGGGGAAGCATTGTCAACAGGGAACTCAGCCTGGTGCCCAGTGAGCCTGGGGCAGGACTCCCTGTCCACCCTCTGTACCCGCTTCCTTCTCTGCAGTGACAACCAGTGGCCCCCATTAGAGATGGCAGTTATCTCCCTAAGGACGAGGCACCTTCCCCTCCACCTGATTCCTCACCTCCCGGGAACCTATGCTTCCCAAGGTCACCACAAATCAAAGACTGGAGAGGAAGGCAGAGGCAGGCAGCCTGCTGGAGACCCAGCTGAAGGCCCACATAGTGATAACCCGAGTGGGGCAGGCAGACCCCTTCACCCCTGAGTCACAGCAGCAACAGAGGCGAGTGACAGCCATAGGAGTGGAACCCGGGGTGGGGACCCCAGGAGGAGGGGAAGAAGGGAAAGGGTTCTGCAGAGGTGCCCAGGTCAGGAGGGGCTGAGCCAGAGCAGGGCCTGGCTCTAGGCTGCTGCCTAGTGGGAGGGACCTGAAGCCCTGGGTTCTGCTCAGCTCTGGCAGCTTGGCCCAACCCCACGACAGCAGCGGCCACACAGGGGTGGCCACCACCCAAGCGCAAGTGTGATCCCAGGCAGAGCCAACACATGGAAGTCCTTCGATCACAATTAGCGAATCATAAAGGAAATGATGGTAAAGGAGACATTTTGGATACAACAATTTGGGGGGCGTAGGGGTATATTTTCTCTCTCAATAAACAAGCTCTTTGTTAAAAGCCTCTTGTGTCATTCAACTTTAAAATGATTTAAAAATAAATACCTAACCCAGGGCTGGAGAGGTGGCTCAGAGGTCGAGCACTTGCCTGGCATGCGTGAGAACCCAGATTCAAACCCCCGCACCACATACACAACTAAGTGTCAGAAAAACAAAACCCAGATTAAAAAAGTAAATAAAACTGAGTCTGTCTTCGATAGATAGATGATACCTAACCCATCATGGGCTACTTTGGTGGTGGTGAGGGGACCCAAAATCATTTCCTGGGATGCTCACAGAGATACCCTAGTATTTGAGTTTGAACTTAAGAGTTGCTGCCTGCCTTTTTGATGAACAGTCATGAAAACTAGGAGTTGGCTGAAAGGCTTTCTAAATCAGCAACTAGAAACATGGCTGCCCTGGGAGGGCGGGGAGAACCCAGCGTGGCGAGTGCCTGGTGACTGGCAACTTCTGGAATCCTGCTGCTCTGGCTGCAGAGCAGAGAGAGCCGGAGACAAGCAATAAGGGAGACCTAAAAATATATCAACACGAAGAAGTGTGCTGCAATTCCAAGTGAAGAAATTCCAGGCTTTATTAAACGTGCTTTTGGGGAAAGAAGCCCTACAGAGATTTTCTGCATAAATTTCAAAGACGGGAGAAGCTTGGACTCTGGAGCTGCCTACATAAGCAATTGTGGTATTTGTGGAATGTCGAGCTGCAGATCGCCTGAGGTGATCACCCAGCTAGTGTCCTGGTCATCTCTTAGGACAGATGAGGGACTGGGAGGATGGCTTGGGGAGGGCCCAGGCAGTCCTCCAGACGGAGTGCCGCAGCGTCATGGTCCCCCGGATTGAGAAGAGCTTGAAGTGAACACATGCCCACACATAACCAAGGCTTCCCACGCAAAGGTCTGCAGCCGGGAGACGCTGTCCCTATTTTAAACACCTTGGTAACTCCTTCCAAAGTCCAACAACACCCACATTCAGGAAATTCTTCTTCATGTTTAGCCTAAATCCTTCACGCTGCAATGTAAACTCATTATTTCTCATTCTGTTCAAAACAGAAATAGGGAACAGCTGTTCCGCACCGTGGGCTCACACACTTGAGGACTCTCTTTCACCCATCCCCTAAACCTTCTCTTCTCCAGAATAAATATTCTAAGTCTCAGAAACACTCCGAGACCTGCCCAAACTAAGGAGGTTGATTGCTTCCTAAGTGTTTCCTTCCATTCCAAACCTTAACCCATGCACGTCTCCATCTTCATTCCCAAACAGCATGCATTCACTGGGTGACTTGGAGGCCTGAGCGTCCACCAACCCCTTCCAGCATTGAAGAAGGCTCCGTTTCCTCCAGTGGCCCCAGCATCTCCAGCTGAAGCTCAGTCCTCACACTGGACACCCTCTCGGCCTCCAGGGCCAGGCAGGATCTTATTACTCCACAGCAGACACGGTGTTTCCACGCTTTATGTCGACTATCTCCTTTAACCCTGCAACAGCCCTGCTACACAGAACTTTTTAAAATCCAAAGGTGAAGAAATAACTTCTGAAGGTCTCTACTAACAAGTGACTGGGTTTGAACCCTCAACAGTTGGGTACAGCCCAGGCTCCTGCCAGGGTAAGCCGTGGTTCCTGCTCTGCAGAGTCCATCAAGGCAGGGGTGATGGAAGTGGCCAGAAACAGACCACAAGAACCATTTCTCTACCACTCTGCTTCTGGAGTAAGGCTTCTTTTTAATTCTTGCTGATCTTTCCTATCCGCACAGAGCAGGCTAATGTTATGAAAAGTTTCTAGTTCATTCTTTAGAGATGTCACTGAAAACAACCAAGTCAGCATCACGCTGCACACCATAATCTCAGTGACTGGGAGACTAAGTGGGAGGACAGCAAGTTCAAGGTCAGCCTGGATAATGCGGTGAGACAACCTCAAAATAAAAGAACAAAAAGGGTCAGGATGTAGCTCAGTGGCAGAGCACTTGCTTAGCTTGCATAAGGCCCTGGCTTTGATCCCAGTGCTCCCTCCACTCCACAGAACCCAACCAACTTCATGCTGTGGTTGAACGTCGCCACCTAAACCCAGGCTGGGATTTCATCCTCGCTGTGAGATATTCTCACGCAGGGCCAGGTAGGATCTTTAAGCGGTGATTAGGTCACGAGAGCTCTGCCCTCGATGAGTTAATCTAGAGGGAGGCGCTGCTGGAAGAAAAGGTCAACTTGGCTCTGGTTTTTTCTTTTTAAGAGAGAGAGAATCAATTTTATTTAATTGTTTTTCATGTGACTTTTGTAGCTCTGACACTTTGTTGTGTACATGGTGTTGGGGTTCAAACCCACATCCTTGCACATGGCAGGCAAGCGCCATAACCTCTGAGCCGCCGCTCCAGCCTCAGCTCTGTCTCTCTTGAAGGCCCCTTTCACCCTGAGAAGCACCCCCACACTGTGAATGAATAAATCTTCACAAGTTATCTCAGGGTTCTTTTTTATTGGCTTGGGACTGAACCCAGGGCCTCATGCAAGCTAGGCAAGTGCTCTACCACTGCCCCAGCCCCAGATCCTGCCCCTCGGGCATTCTATTGTACAAACAGAAAAGGAAGGAAGGCACTGCACCTCACCCTTGCTTAGCTATCATTATCTCCATATGCTTCTGGCTGTCCTCAGCCCTTAGCCAGTTCCAAGGCAGAGACTGCAGCCTTGTTTGTCTTTCGTCCCTAGCACGGTGCCACCTACTGAGTAGACTCTGGAAGCTTAGAATATGACTCCCTGGCTGGTGGTTGGCTGCATGGAGACAAATCCACACTTACTAATGACTCCAATTCTCAAGTTCAAAACTGCTCGCTGATCTGTAATACTCTGTACAACTCTGGAGCTGTGCGCTCCACCGTTGCTTGGGGGCATGGAAGAGCTGGGAGATGCAGAATCTAATCTCATTTCCCCACTCACTCAATGTGTGATCTTGGACAAGTCGCCTGTTTTCTCATATGAAAGATGAAGACAGTTTGCCTGAGTGGTTTTTAAGGCCCTTCAGTCCTGAATTTCCATAATTCTGTGGCTATCTATAGACTTATCTAAATAATCACAGAAAACACTACTTCATG
>PVKS010041196.1:0-16169 GCA_004027875.1 Aplodontia rufa
TTGTGTGCGTGTGTGCCTAGGTGTGCATGTGTGTGCCTGTGTGTGTGTGTGTGTGTGTGCGTGTGCGCCTAGGTGTGCATGTGTGTGTCCGTGTGTGCATGTGTGTGCCTGCGTGTGTGGCTCAAGTTTCTTCCCATCTTCTGATCTGGCTGCTATTGTGCTCAGAGGTTAAAGTGAACACAGGGAATGTTTCTCAGTTCTCTCACTTTCTAGATTCTAGAAAAATTTTCTGTCATTGTAAATTTTCATTGCTTTTATGAATTTTCTCATTTTGGGGGGGAAATTTTATGTTACAATTATAATATAGAAATAGCCAGAATGGTCTCATTTAAAAATTTTTGGTTGAAATTTACAAAGTGCAATGAGTGTATTTAAATCTTGATGAATATTTACATGAATAAATATTTTGTAAAAATTTTGCTAGTGACTGGGTAGTCACGAGTAAAACCAAGACATTCAGCTTTCCCAGTACCCTAGCCTGCTCCCATTGCTCTTTCTTGTACACGGATTCTATTTTAACTCAGGAGGTTAACTGTGATTTTGACCACACCTGTGACCTTCCATTCTGATGTCTCTTTGGAAGATATTCACTCCCAGTTCAAAGAGAACAGGTTGTGATTCTATGGCTATTATGAATTTCTCTTAGGAAGGTTTCTTTTTGATAAAAATGTGTAAGAAAACACTAATTATATTTTAGTTGTCATTCATGTGCATTTAAATAATCAAAGAAAGAGGATTTGGTGCTAAATACAATCAAAGTTTTATTTAATACAAAATATCACAAATATTTGGAAACATACTGCCAACCCCAAGAGTTATTATGTGTTCTAAACCCATAAATTAAAGTACTAAACAGAGTCTTCTATTATGGAAAAAAATCCCTAACAGTCACTTGGCTTCTTTTTACCCTGGGGTGGTGGTGGTACTGGTCTGCTGTTCCCAGCCACAAGCAATATGGAAGAAGCTATTTTTAGCCATTCTCATTTCATTCAAACCAAAGAGAAAATGGTTGTGATTCCCTGTTTGGAAGAACAATAAATCTCCTGAGGCTGACACTCTAGTACCAAGTAGAGACATAGAGTACCATCCAGTGATCATATTTCCTGTCCCTTGTCAGTGCACCTTTGGATATTTGTGTCAATTTCTCAGTAAATTCATTATTATAATATGGAGCATTATTTAACATAAAAATGTTTCATACGGGTTGCTTTAGACAGGCTTGAGCATCTGCCTGGTGATGAAGAAGTGTATTGACGTTGCTTATGTCCTTCACCTCCATCCTCAGGGAAAACACAGAGCCACTATGGAAAACGGGGCTTTATCCTTAACCTGCAGGACTGGCTCTTATTGAGATGAATCACAATAATTAAAGGAATATGATAAAATGATTGATTGCATTGGAAAATGTGACCTTCCCTGAGTATAGAGGGTCATAACTGATTTACTCCACAGAGCCATTTTGGACAGAATGGGGGAGAAAACCTGCTATTCTCCAAAACAGGAAGAACCGGGGTGGGGTGGGGAGTTGGGTGCACAGGCAGTAAGTCCAAGGTGAAGTTTCAGAACAGGAAGGGACATTTACAAAGCCAGTACTTTAAGAGTCATCTGATTCTTAGCAGACTTTAGGAAGAAGGAGAAGTGACCATGTGTCCTTAACTCTCCCAAAATATGACAAACCTTAAAAAATCAATGTGTAGGGACTGGGGATTTATCTCAGTGGCAGAGAGCTTGCCTAGCATGCACAAGGTCCCAAGTTTGGTCCTCAGCCCTGAAAAAAATAAAAAGAAAAAAAATCAACTTGTAGATTTCCTGTGATGTCTACAAGCTACCTATTCTTTTTCTTTTGCAAAGAAATTTCTTCCAAAATATATCTCCATTTTGTCTCCCATTTCCTTTATAGTATCTTCCCATTAGCACTTTTGCAAAGTGCCAAGACTGATATTGGTTAGAGATATTATCAAAAGAGCAAAGAGGGTTATTCTTGATCCATATTTATTAGTTTAATCATTTTCCACACTCTTCCAAATCATGATGGAAACTTATTAGGAACTGACAGTGTCCATCTAAGTCTTTTATTTTAAAAAATGGTGAAAGTTAATTTCTGCAAAACAGGTGTTGGTAAATTTAGTTGCTTCATGCTAATTTTTCATACTCAGTGTCTAGGCGTGAAATTTTAGAATATTTAAAAAATGTTCTTTAGAAAGATTGGAATGCTCTGTTGAGTTCCATTAACATACAAAAGAATTACATTTTCCAGATTGTTTTCCCAACCTATTGGAAATAAACAGATTTATTTTCACACATTTATAAGCAAGTAAAAACAATTATTTAAAGGAAGGAATTAAGCAGATTCTACTTATATATAGGTTTGGCTCAGCCAATCTGAATCCTGTTTTCCTGTTGGGCCCTATTTTCTCCTTGGCTATCTAGTGACTTATGATCCAGAGATTTATTGTTTCTTTCTTCCAAATACATTAATGAACTCAGAAACAAGGAGGACTGTTTGGATTAAGACTTATTTATCTTCTTCTCTAATTATATTTTTAGAAAGTGGCATGTGGGTCGCTAAAAGTGTCCTTCTTAATACTCTATGATCTCTCTCTTCCAGAGTATCTTGATGTGATTTTTTTTTTTATGTGATTGTGATCATGGTTGGAAGAACTGTTCTTACTGTGTTGTTACTCCCTCGTTTTCAATATATAGGTCTCTGAGTTCAGCCTGCCACATTCCATCGAGAGTTTCTTTGATCCCTGCTTACTGCCTTATATGGGTATGGGAAGGATTTTAGCACTTATAAAGAGCTTTGAAGATGAAAGTACTTCCTTAGTGCCTCCTTTCACTCTAGGCTTCCCCAGATCTTTGGATTTTACTCTGTAGAGGTCTCTCCCACTGTCCCCTCCCCATGGGCAGACACTCTATTGGGACTGGTAGGAATCATTTACTGGGCTTTGAAAGAAGGCCTGGGTTTTGCGGTGAAGAATAGAATAGACCCAAGGGAAGCAGATTTTCCTTGGGATTTGCTAAAACATTGCCAGCTAATTGTAGTTTAAACTCCGTAGCTTTTGCTATTATTTAGAGGAGTGGGGCATTGTACATACAGAAGGGACTGGTATTCCAAACGTTTTTGGTAATCTGGAATGGCCTTTCCACCAAGAGACAACATCCAGTTTGGTCATCTTCAGTACCTCCCTGCAGCTGCCTAGACTCCTCTTCTCTTCTGCCTGAGATTGGCGTTTCTTACTGTGGATCTGGACACACCCCTCTGCCATACTGCTCACACCTTCATGTGGTCTCTGTTTATGTCCTCCTCAACCACACAGAGAATATTATTGCACCAACATCTTTCTGGTATGAATGCCTCTTTTCATACCATCATGCTACCCAGAAGTCACTAATGGGTTACAGAATGTGGGTTTGGTTTTCTCTGATTAGGCCATAGATTCCCTGCAGGATTCTCATGTGAGTGTGATTTTCTAGCTGATGGTGCCATGGAGTCCTGCTGTATTGTGCTGATACCTGTTAAATGCTCAGAGCAGCCTCAATGACTTAGTGATCTTTCACCATCCCGATATGTCACTGCCCTTTTTGATTGACCTGAAATGGCTTTCTTGAAAATGGAAGGATAGAGAAACTTTTGTGAAAATTGCAAAGATATGTGCATTCCAAAACCAAATGAAGGGTTTATTTCTTCATTTTCAGACAGTGGTAAAGATTTGTAAATAGATGTACAGCCAAATAAAGTATTGCTTCAGTACACTCTGTCTGTATGAAAATGATTCCTTAGTTTGGGATTTCTAAGTGACTATTCAGGTTTGAGAGCTTTGCCTGCATGTTTTATTTGTTCTGAAATTTGAAAAAAAATTTAGCAACTTATTTCCCATGGCTATATATCTTCCCATTATATTTCTTTCTCTTTTCTCCATTAAAATAGCTACATAGAATTATTATCATGATAATTACTATTTACAAAACACCTACAATATGTCAGGCGTGTAATACGTAGATGCCTTTCCTGTAATATTTCATTTAATTTTCTTTGCAGTTCTCTGAGATTGGTTGTATTACTCTCGTTTTATAGATAGGGAAGGAAGGCACAGAGAGGTCATTAATTTGTTCATGGTCTAGATCTAGGCTGGAGGAGTGAATGTTCCAATTGACATCACTCCCTGTTTGGGGGCACATTTACTATAACAGTAGAAAGTTTATTCTCCTCTGATACATAAAGCGAGGGAAGAACTTTACTATACACTCCAATGATCCTTTAGAGTGGCAGAAAATCTTCAAAAGTTTTCGAGCTGATTTTCAAATCTTTGTGGATTGCTCTGGACACTGGCTGGAGTGACATTGAATGAGTCTCCTCACCTCTTTCAGCTACATCTTTTTATTTTTTAAAAAATTTATTTTTTAAAATTATTTATTTTTTATTAGATGGATATAGAGATACATCTTCACCTTTAAAATGTGGCAAAGGGTAATACCCATCACAAGAGATCTTTTGCTGTGTGATTACATAAGCAAAATCGTAGTAAATGGTGAGTAGCTACCTCAATGCAATTAGGAAGAAACTCTTCTTCTTCTTCCTCCTCCTCCTCCTCCTCCTCTCCTTCTCCCTCTCCCTCTCCCTCTCCCCCTCCCCTCCTCCCTCTCCTCCTCCTCCTCCTCCTCCTCCTCCTCCTCCTTCTTCTTCTTCTTCTTCGTTCTGGGGGTTGAACTCAGGGCCTTGCACATGCTAGGAAAGAACACTGCACTGAGAACATTCCTGGTCCCAACTAAGTTATTTTTGATGAGAGATTATGAAACTCTAAAGAAAACTGAAAGGAGCTGACTTGTATGGGAGAAACTCTTTATTCATGGTGCCCACATGAAGGAGGAGGCCTTTGAAATGAAGCAGAATGTGAGTTGGAGATGATTCAATTGTGGAAGGGATCACAGGACAGGGAACAGGCTTGGTGGGGTAGGGGAAGATATAAACTTCATTTTGGAACATTTTGCATTTGAGGTGATGAGAGAATTTCTTTACAGATATGTGTAGCAGAGGATTACACTTGATGTTCAGCTGAGAAGAGAAAGGACAGTGTTAAAGATGCCAGTTTGGGAGCCATCTGTAAAAAGCAGATATTTCAAGATATCAATGTGGATGAGATTGTCTGAGAGTAAAGTATGAAGCCAGAAGCAATTCTGGATAGAGAATCTTGTGAAAGTCTACATTTAAAGAGAAGGCCTTTAAGGGGGATCCAGAGAAGGTTGTGCAAAGAAAGGAAAATAGCCGGGGCATGAATTTTCCAACAAAGGGGAAAGAGATTCATGTGAGGCTTGACATCGGGAAAGAGTTCTACAGAGGTGATGAGGATGTAGGAACGGTCAGTCAGCTTTCCATCATGGTGCCCCAAATACCCAACAAGAACAACTTAGAGGAGAAAAAGTTCATTTTGGGCTTGTGGTTTCAGATGTTCAGTGCATGGTTGGCTGACTCCATTGCTCCAGGCCCAGAGGAGTCAAAACAGCATGGTGGAAAGGCAAGGGAGAGGAAAGCCTTTCAGCTCATGGCAGGTGGGAAGGAGAGAGACAGAGAGGAAGATGAGCTGGGGAGAAGATAAACCCTTCTAGGACATGTCCCCAGTGACCTACTTCCTCCAATGAGGTCAAGACTCCCAGTCGTCCTCCATTCAGTTATCAGTGCATTAATCCACTGAGGAGGTCAGAGTCCTCATGTTCCCATCATTGCCTAAAGACCCCACCTCTGAATCTTGCTGCATTGGGGGCCATGCTTTCAGGTCCAGACTTTCGGGGATATTCCAGAAATAAACCATAACAGGGACTGAAATACACACACACACACACACACACACACACACACACACTGCATTTGCAGTGAAGAGCAGGGGAGTCAAAGTCACGTTGCAAAGGGCTGTGCAGTGATTTAATGTTTGAGATTCTGGAACAGGTGAGGTCCAAGACGAGACTTGGACCATATCTCATCCAGGCATGAGTGGCCGTGTGGTGGGGTTCCTTGGTGTCTTGGATTGAATTCTCCCAAAACTGACTCAGGTGAGGATTTGAAAAGAAGGATTTTATTAGGGAGGTGAGGTCAGGAAGAATCAGTATAGGAATGGGGACTTGAGGCAGAGAAGAGAAAATAAAACAAAAAACCATATAAGGAGCTAAAGATCAAATTACTGTTCTCGGCTCCTGGGGACATTCCTTATGGAGACCTTTGGGAGACAAAATAAAATATGCCTTGAGAATGCCCTGTATGAGTGGTAAGCAAACTCAAGTTTTTACCTTCCAATTCCCATTTGTCTTGATCAAGGGTTTTTCTGAGTGTCGATCCCTGGCACCTCTGACCCAGCCCATGCCTACAAAGACTACCAAAATAAAACAAAACGACAACCCTCCCCCCAGCAAACCTCAGATTAAAAAGTGTGCAATAAGAGATTGCCTGCGGGCACAGTGGGTGTTGAGGACAGTGAGAGTGAGGGGTCAGCGTTCTGCATTTACTCGGTGCCTAACACAGGGCACTACGCAGGTGCGCCCGGGCTTGCGCACTTGTGCACTCCAATCTCGTTTCATCCTTACAACTTTCACGTGAGGTTCAGAGAGATGAAGGAACTTTGTGGTGAGCAACAAAGACTCCAATCTTCCTCAGAACTTCCAAATATCAAGCCACCCCACTATTCATCAAGTGCACCTGGGGCGTTGAAATAGTGGCCTGTGGTGTGTTTGGACAGATCATTTCATTGAAATGATGCCCTTTGTTTCTGAATTTGTGCTTTCGTTCCTTCCTTCATTTGGAAGGAGTAATTAGTAGTTTGGTTTTACAAAGGTTCCCTGTGGGGTTGTGCATGGAAATCAAAATAACTAAAAGAATAATGAAGTGTGTTAACAAAGGATATTATTAGCTCTTCTTATTATTTATGTTGTTAGAAACCTGAATGTAAGTTTGGCTATGATTATTTGCAGCACTGGAAGTAGAATTGCTTATTCCATCAGCTTACCCTGTCCGTCTTTGGTGTTGCTTCCTCTCCTGTCCTTGTCCTCGCTCTGGAACTGTCTTCTTGAGGTCTCCTATTTGGGCTCCAGATTTTTTCCCTACTCTGCCGCTGTCTCAGGTTCTGATGGTGGTGCCTGACCAACTTTGCTGAGCCTGGCTGGAACCCTCTGCTTGTCTATTCAACCTTTCACCCTTTTCTCTTAAAGGTGTCTTCTTTTTTTCCTCAATCCCTCTTGCAGCCTGGGTGGGTGTATTATTTCTGACTTCCTTGTGTCTCCCTTCCTTCCTTTATGTTCTGCGTCCCCAACCTCGGGCTCTTTGCACCAGTCCCAGCTAATCTGATAAAGATCATTCTGGTGGAAGCTCTTCATGGGGCAGGCCAGAGTGGCAGGAAACACTTCAGGCGAACCCCTCCTTCCCAGGAAGAATCCCTTTGTAAGTGGTTTTTCCATTAATGATTTTCAAATTTGGATTTCATGTTTTAAAAATACAACACATAAAAATAACAGGAAAAAAAGCTTCTGGAAAAAATAAAAAGGAAAGGGAAAAAATGAGCATTCCAATCAACCCCACCTCTCTCCGACAATAGCTGTTTTCCTTCTGCTTATTCCCTGTAAATCTTTATCTAGTTTGTGGTTTTAATTTCTGTGTTTTTAAGTACAAAATTATTTTAGGATCATTTTAAATCTATTTTTACCCAGTTGTCATAGTTATCTGTTTCAATGACCGATTAACATTCCCTTGTGTTGATGGCACTGTATATAGTGGTTCTCTTCATGAAAATAAGTTCTCAGTTGTTAAGAATAAATACCCGGGTACAATTGCTGAGTGGTATGATAAATCTATTTTTAGCTCTGAAGGAATTGCCAACCTATTTTTCCAAGTGGCTGTCCCGTTTTCTATTCCTACCAGCAATGTATAAGTGATCAGCCTCTCCACACCCTCCTCAGCTGTTGGTATTTGTTACTAGTGCTCTTCCTTTATTTTATTCATTCTACCAAGCTTGTCTACAACAGACTCAGATCAAGCCTGCTAATCCAGTGAAATTTTAACAGCACTCTTTCCACCCTTGATGCTTACCGGTTTCCTCGGTGCAGAATGTGGTCACCACACATTATGAACACAGCCACTTGCTTTGTCTCTATTCATTAAAGAGATATCTTCATGGTTTTATTTTATATTTTCCTACTGGCTAATAATGAACCTATTTTCATGTGCTTATGTGTCATCTATATGTCCTCTTTAGTGAAATGTCTGAGTCTTTACCTACTTCTGAAGTTGGATTTTTGTCTTTTAAAAGAGTTGAGTTTCAAGAGTTCTTACAGTATAATTTGTTTGTTGGATGTGTGAGTTGCAAATACTTCCCTCAATCCAAAATTTGTCATTTCATTCTCTTGGTAGGGTCTTTTCAAGGAAAAAAAAGTTTTTGATTTTGATGATGCTCAATTTATCTTTCCACTCTTTCATTTGGTCATGCTTTTAGTATCAAGTCTAAGAACTCTTGGTCTAATACTAAGTCTGGAAGTTTTTTTTTCTATCTTTCCTCTGAAAATTTTATAGATTTATGCTATACATTTTAGTTTCTAGTTCATTTAGAATTTTTTTTTGTATGTGATGTAAGGTTTAGGTCAAAATTCATGTAGCTTTTTTTATTTAGTGGATTAACTTATTTAGAAAAGGAGTGGGATTAATAAGGCAGAATGAATGTAAATTTTTAAAAATATCTGGGCTTTACTTCTAATTTAGGGTATGACCATGATAAGGGGAATCTCAAATGGGGGGAAATTCAAGCTCAGTATGAAGAAAGAGGGTGATGTCAACACATTAGTGAGTGAGATATTTACAGGACGGGTGGAGCTCTGCAGTGCCCCGTAGAGAGGGCACATCCTGCATCCTGGAGGGTCTGGAACGTCCCAGATCACACCTGTTGCTCAACTGAAGTTACTGCTGTGCCACTTCCACCCTCCCACCGTCAAAGGGTTCCAGTTTCTTCAGAACAGAGAATATGGGTCACCCATCTTGGTCACCTGCTTTGTCTGTGCCCACCTTGCTTATTCCATATTCCAAACCTAAATGAAATATCATATATCCCCAAATTTCATGCTACTATCTTTTAAGAGATGAATTTGGTGCTTCAACTTCAGAAAAGTATAGAAGTTTCCTTCTGAAAGGGATCTTGGAGATGCTTTAGACTGGCTAACGTTGACCTAGTACTTACAGGCACTGCCCTAAGAGTCTGTGTGTAATGATTGGTCTGCCTCAAACCCCTTAAAGGATCATTTGTTTTATCATTTTCATTTTACAGACAAGGATACTGGAGAGTAGAGAGGCTAAGTAACACACCCCAGGTTCTAAGGCTGGGAATGAGAAAGCCATGATTCACCCAGGCGGAGTGGCTCCCAGAGGTGGTGCTTGCCACTGTTCTCTCCACCTTTCTCTCCATCTTGTTCTTCAAATGTGCAAAGAGAGCTCAAACAGGGTAAGAAATTTACAGTGGCACGAGGAAACCCATCTCAAGTTTCTGTATCAGAGCCCAGGTTAACAGTGATACACGGCAAGTAAAATAGGCTATGGTATAATAAAACCTGAATTACTCTGTGTATGCGGAAAATAAGGTCTAATGAAGTCTTGATTATAGTCTCAGACACATACCATAAGACCCTGGGCAAGTCACTTCATGGCCTTCCACCTTCCTTCTCGTTAAAGAGGTATCATGGTAATACCAACGTCTAGGAAGACAATAAATGTGGGTGCTGTTTCGGAGAGGGTTGTAGTGGTGCTGTGTCCTGAACTACAGCTGGTTGGTGGCCCATGTGTACCTTGATTGGAAAAGCCTCAGGTCACTCCTCTGCATGTTTTTTGTCTACTTTGGAATGATGGCAGCGAGGCGCCCTATCACATGCTTCTCCTTCAGGAGGTAAAGATAGAAGTGTCTTAACCATGCAAGTCAACACAGCCTAAAACATCAGCTGATGTCCAGGTCTCAACTTTATTTCCGAAGAAACTTTGCTCTTAGTTTCCATCATATCCCTGAATGGAACTGACATTTATAGCTCTTGGGTAAGTCTCCAATTTATAACACACAACTAGAGGCTGCATAAGGAGACTGGTGTGACACTGGGGATGATATTTCTGCAGAGTATAATGGAAAGCAGAATGGATGGGCTGGGTTATACACCATTAAGGTGTGAGAGATTTTTTATATATTTCCTTCTAGATAGACAGTGCCACAGTGCTTCAGATTATACAACTAAATGTTCCGGAAGGGTTTGAGGAAGAACAACAGAGGATTCAGTTAAAGGTATAGAAAGAGATTTAAACATCTTTTCTAATCCAACTCAAGATTAGGACCAGAGAAGGGGAGGATTTATTAAAAGGTTGTAACTATTTTAACTATGTTGATGTTGTCAACAAATAAAATTTAACTTTTGTTATGGAGAGTTGTTATGGAGAGTCTGATGTTATATCCTCTGGGGCCAAAATACCCATGTTTGTGTCTAGGCATGAATTTTGGTGCTCTTCTGCCGTAGCTGTGGCTCCAGTCACTTCCTGATGATCTGTGATTCATTTTCCTCACCTTTAAGTTGGAGATAATAATAGGGCCTGCTCTCTGGGTGGATTTCAATGATTAAATGAAGAAATCCATGTATGAATAATACATGTTTAAGACACATCTGGCACCCAGTAAGCCCACAGACTGCATTGACTTTTTAATTTGTGTTATCTAGAAAACATGTACTTCAGGTCAGTTTCTCAATAGAAAGGAGGTGTGTTAATATTTTCTCACACTTATTTTTATCTTGTCCTCAATCCATCTGTTACAAAAGAGCAGACTTTAAAGATTTCAATTTCTAGTATATCATCAACTGATTATTTTGGGAAACAATTTGGAAGCCATAGGAATTTGCTAGACTGGTTCCAAATGCTTCCTTTCCCTTTTTCTTCTTCTCTCATCATTGGCCAGCAAGACCCATCCACGTACCTGCACCAGTCTTTTGACAATGCTTTCAGGGGCACTGACCTAAATGGTACCCATTGCTCTGCTCTGTCTTTAGTGGAAATGTCTGTTGTTCAGCATCCCAATCCCTTTGGGATCTTCCCTTTTCCATTCCATATGTCTCGAGTGAGGCTCCAACAGAGAACCCTGCTTCTCCTGAGTACAGGTTCTGCCTATCTAGCGGGAAATGAACGGTACCCTCAGAGTGGGAAATAGCAGGACTATTTAATGACAGTGTTGACATGGTCAGGGGGCAGGGTTTATAGAAACAAACAAGAGCTAATGCAGCCCTTGGGCTCTAGAAAAACTGGAGCACTATTGCTGCCACTGAACAGAGAAGACAAGCAGGGGTAGGTGGCTTCCAGGCCCTGGAGAGGACAGATGATGGAGGGCTGCCTGAAAGTCATTGGAATGTTTAGAAGAGAGGCGATTCAGGGGTCCCAGAGGAAGTGGTTGGGGCAGTTATTACCGTAACCTCTTTCTTCTCCCATTTCCCGTTCTTATGTAAGTGTTTCCTATTGGACAAGCTCAGTAGGAAACTAGAGAGAAAGGAACCCCAGACATATTCCATGTGGATTAGCTTCTTGCCACTGCATAGAGATAGGCAAGAAGTGGATCAGAAGATTGTCATCCATTCTGGTTTCACTGAGGCTGGAGAACAGGGACAGGCAAGGGTAAGTGCTAAAGTTGGGCCAGTCCCAGACCTGGAGAAACAAAGAGGCTCCATGCCTTACCTATCTTAATACATCCACATTTTTAGCCATAATAATCTGTCTACTTTTTCTATTCATCACTCAAAGCAGTATGTGTGTGTACTTGTGTGTGTGTATGTGTGTGCACACACTCATGTGGGGGCACGGACTAGTCTAGTCTCCTACAATGAAGTCTCAGAATTACAGCTACAGAATAGAGTAGGAGGAGGTAGTGAGTCTGAGGCCATCAGGCCTCGCGGACATCACCTGGTGATCTGGGTAGGATTCTGGCCATTAAGGACCTTCAGTGATTTGAGTAATCTCGATTGTACTGACCTGTTGTTCTCAGTTTTGGCTGCACTCTGGAATCACTGGGGAGATTTAAAATGACCAATACTTAGGGTCATCTCCCTGATAATCTCCATGTTGCCTAGATGATTTCAATGTGCAATAGAGGTTGAGGAAAGATGCCCTCAAATGGGAGGCATAAAGACTCTTTGGTAGAGAGGGTCTTCAGTTACTGAGAGGGATGCTGGATATAGGCAAAGAGCTAAATGATTAACTTCATGTCCTATGAGCTGGAAGCAGAGCTTTAAGGAATTGTCCTACTTTGATGGAAACTAAGACACTGATTTTCTGAGGCTCTCCCAGTGACCCTATCCAGAGAGGATAGGGAGTTGGAAAATCCCTACAGCTCCGATGCTAAAGTCATATTTTAGGAGCGTGCGGCTGAGTCTTTGGATAGGAGGTTCCAATAGGCCCTTGCTGTCCCAGGGAGATGTTGCTGTCTCAAATCCTGACATCCCCCTATCCCATGAAGCCCTGGGATGAAATCCTATGGAATTTTTTATCCATATACTCAATAACTGATTCCAGAAAATTGTCTTCATTTTGAGAGTTTTGAATTTGAGAGTTTATATATTTGTATTTATGTATGTATATTTCCCCCCAAATTAGAATTCTGTAGCATTTTCTTCTCAAGAATGAAGATTCTTTCCACCCTTTAGACATGGAGGAATCTCAGTGCTCAAGTTCTGAAGTGCCTGTCAAGCCAGGAGTGCTTTAGAAGAGGGCCAGGGCTCTCGTTGGTGTTAGGGGGTGCCTAGCACTTTGTAATATTTAATGCAAGGAAAACTACAATAGCCACTGTGTACCCATCATGCAATAAAGGGATTGCTTATCACTGAACATGACACAGTTAATGCTTCATAATTCTAGCTTCGGTATCAAACTGGCACCAGGCAGAACATGTCCTGACCTGACCCTTTTTGTTTATATGCAGTGATGTAAACTGATGAATCCAGAGAAGACCCTTTTGATAGATGGCTATTGGCTATTGACTATTTCCCTGGGACAAAGAAAGTAGGCTTCTGCTTGGAGCCAGGGAGAACCAGGGGAGCAGAACTTCGGAATACTGCACAGTAAGTGAAGCTCTAAGTGGAGATTGCAAGATCCTTCTCTGGAAGTCCCTTGGCACTGGATGTCCCCCATCTGCTCAGGTCTAGATGACCTCTGGATATCCTCACCTCTGGACAGTCTTTGCTTCTTTTCCAGAGAAATAAGGACACAGATGCACTGCCTGAAGTCAGAGTGAATCAGCATCTCTGATTCCTATGGCTGGGCTCAGATCTCGGGGGGTATAGAGAATCATGAAAACTGCTTTACTGAACTTTTATTTTTTTAAACATTCAAAAAAGCTTTGGAAATCACTTTCCCATCGCCAACACTATTGATTTTCTACTATTGATAGATTTAAAAAAAGACATTTGCATGTAAATTGAACTAGCAGGGAGTCATCATTTGCATTTATATTAGCAGCATGCTTATTGCCATTAATTATTTATTGCTTTTGGTTATCCTGAAAGATGTGGTCACTGTGTTCATTTTGGAACTGAAGTAGGCGTCTAAAGACACTGTAACATGTTGCTGAATTCAAGCAACTCGCCTAAACAGTGCATGGGATCTTCTGTACAGGGTAGACACTCATGTGCTTATTGAGAGAATTTCTATTTAGGTTTTCTCTTATGAAAACACTCATGAGCATTTGGAGATTTCACTCAATGTTGTTATGGAAACCCTCTGGTTCATTTGTTGCTAGCATGTTTGGTTAACCTGTTCTACGGAAATTTTCAAACATTCACAATAGCAGAGAGAAAACGTGATAAGAACAGGGACCCGCAACCACCTTTGACAACGAGCAACATTTTGTAAATTTTCTTCCTTCTACTATCAACCACCTGCTTTAGTTTGATTTTTATTTGCTGAAATATCTTAAATCAAATTCTAGATACTATAGAAATTCCACCAATAAATTTTTTAAAGAACAGATCAGTACTCAAGAAAATAAAACAAAACCAGAATTATAATGCCATTATCACCTCCAATGAAAGTGAAGCATTATTCAATGTTGTCTAATCCTAATCTATGATTTTCAAATACCTACTTTTATTTGGTTTCTTGTCAAAGGCCAATATTTCTGGCTGTTTTATTTCAAATCCTTTGATTTAGTAGGAGTGTCTGAGTATCAATTATCGACCAGGAGCAGGGGCAACACAGACCAATACAATTTAGTCCCTGAACTGAATGTGTTCCCACTGTCACAGGGAAGACAGGCACAGTCAGTCACTCTCATATGTGCAGTGCAGGCAAGTCTGTAAGGGATTGGCACGTCCTATACAGTCCACACATGAGAAGTTGGGGTCCCAGGAGCAGCTGTAGGGGTGACAGAGGATATATCAAGTTCAAACTTAGATTTATACAGGATTGCGGTGTGTGAGCAATTGCATCATTTCAGTGTTCACACTTTAAGTTCCCTCAACAATGCCACAAGGTGTTTTTATTATCATACCTATTCTACAGTCAGGCACAGATTGGTTAAGTAATGCAATTATTGAAAGAGGAGTAGGAATTTGGCAGATACCAAATTAGACAGGATATTTGGGTAGAAGAAATCAAGGAGGAAAGAGTCCACACTGGCTGATGTGTGGGAACAGAGGTGGGGTACTGGGGAGAAGGAAGCTGGGTAAGGAGAGGCAATAGAGGTAGGGGAGTCTAGACCCACTGGAGGTCGTGAATGCTTTGAAGAGAGCTGTCAAAGGAGTCTGGACTCTGTTATTTTTTTAAGAAATGGGATATCCTGAAAGTTTTTTTTTAAGGATAAAATTTATTCATGGATTGGAAAGAGAAATATGCTGGCACTAGGAAGGGTAAAGTGGTATCTGGATTGCCTGAGAAATCTCTGGGAAAGAGACTAGTAAAGGGATGAGCCAGGAAAGAAGTAAGATTTATATCACACTGATTTTTTTCTCCAAAAGATTTCTTTTGATTACTATAAAAAGTCATCTTTATATTCATTGAATAAAACTTGGAGAAAGCGCAAAGAGGAAAAGAAAATTCCTGTAACCCCAGGAGAGTACCTTCTAAGGTTTTGGAATCTCTGCTTCCAGTTTTGCGCACGTGTGCACGCGCGCGCATACACACACACACACATGGGCACACATACTTTCTTTTCATAGAGTTTGCATCCTAACTGTATATTGTTCTACCATTTTAAATCTTGCCTCTTTTACTTACATAATGATATAATATTTTCACTAATATCACATATTCAAAACCATGACTTTGGACACATTATTCCATGAAATGGTGACATCATCACTGGTTGCTTATGATCCTATTATTGGACACTCAGGTTATTTACAGGTACCATTTTTCTTGGTTCACATCTTAGAGCTTAACTTTGGCTTACATTTATACCCAACTTTGGTTCCTGTGTTAGAATTGGAGTCCTTGATTTCCAATTGCCCTGACTAAATCACTGCACTTTCCCCCTGAAACCATCCTTGTGTGCCCACTGCAGCCAGTCAGGGGCCACAGGGGCCAGATCTTCGAGAAGCAGGTGTGTGGCCTGGACTTGCAGCTGTGTACTCCACCCACAGCAGTGTGTTCTGGATAACAGTTTGTCAAGCATGTGGGTTGACTGAGCTTTGATCTGGGTCTGTGAATCTGGTTAACACTCATGTTCTCACTTCCTGCTACCAGGAAAACACTTCTTTTTCCTAGGTACTCTTGACTTAACACGACAGCCACCCTTTGAACCTATTAATAGCCACTTCTATAACAAAGCAGAGTGAGAATGAAAAACTCTGAGAGACTGCAAAGAAGTGGCCACTGCTTAGTTGCTGTAAATGTGATTTTGTAGAAAATATGCTGAATGGTCAAATGCCATGAATATGCCATCAAGTCCTTCTTTATGGCAAGTTCATCTGTGGCCCCCATTTTCACTGCACCCCTAAATTGATCATTTGAATTATTTCAAAGAATGCCAAGGTTAGGTTCTACGGAACTCTAGGTGTAAAATGCAATCTTTCTAATGTGCATGTGTAATCTTAGACCATAACTAATGGAACCAGAGGAATTAGAGGGAATGGATCTAATCATTTATCTACCCTCCTTCAAAGTAATATGATAACAGTTGCGTTCCTGTTGG
>PVKS010041197.1:0-16169 GCA_004027875.1 Aplodontia rufa
AAGTCAGGCAGGGCTCCAGCGACATTGTTTTTTGGTGTTTTTGTTTTTTGTTTTTTTGTTGTTGTTGTTGTTTTCAGGGCTGAGGATCGAACTCCGGGCCTTGTGCGTGCTAGGCAAGCGCTCTGCTACTGAGCTAAATCCCCAATCCCCCCATTGGTTTTTTTTAAAAGAAAGTTTGTAGGGGTCAGCACAGTGGGCCCAGTTAATAGAATTATTCCCCTAACCTCATGTTCTCACTGCTCACATCTGTTACCTATCACTAATCGGATACTAAAATCTGAAGAATCTCAAGCCTCTTATTTAAAATGGCACAGTATTTGCATATAATCTATGCAAAGTCCTCCAGTATAATTTAAATCTTCCCTAGACTACTTAAAACTAATTCAATAATAAATATTTTGCATATAATTGTTATGCTGTGGTTTAGGAAATAATTAAGGAAAAATTCTGTAGATGTACAGTACAGGCACACGATTCTTTTCTAAATACAGTGTTTTTCATCTGAATTCGCTTGAATCCACTGACTATGGCTGTGGCTGTGAACAAGGGTCAATAGCTATCTGAGTACAAGAGAAATTCTCCTCACTCATCCTATATCAAAATAGCAATAGTTTCTGCAAATTCTTCATTCCCTAAAGCAATGGTCTTCAAACTTTAGCCAGTATTAAGATCATCTGGAAGGCTTTTGAAAATTCTAATTGCTGAATGTACTCCCAGAATTTCTGATTCTGTGAGTCTGGGAAGGATATGAAAACTAAATTTCTAAGAAAATTCTCCAATAATGCTACTGCTACTAGTCAAGGGGATCATACTTTGAGAAGCATTTTCCTAGTGACAGAAGTCAAGAAAGGAAAAATGGTGATTGAGTAAGGACTTGTCAGTTTCCTTTTCTCAGAGTAGCTACTGGGGATCCCCCTGAATAATGAGTTGTTTGGGGGGTTGACAGATATCTCCATGGCCTTACCCAGATTTGCTTTACTGGGATGGTGGGTTCATCTCCACTTGCACTGAGTGTTGGCTGCTAATGACTTATAGTTGCCATTCTTCTTCAGAGAATTTTCTTCAGACCAAGGGTTACCTCACCTGGGAGGTCCTGCCTGTAGGGGCCAAGGGTGAACCCATAAGCCAATGACTGACTGAACAGGTTACAAAGGCCATCCTTCCTTCCAGAGGGGACCCATCATAGTGTGATTTATTCTGATGCTAAACTCCAGCAGAAATTGCACCCTTACTTTAGCCTTTCCTCTCCTGCTATATGAATTCCGTTTCTTCTGAGCTAACTCTCTTAATTAGTTATATATGCTCAAATCCCCGCCTCAGATTCTGTTTGCAAGGAACCAAAGCCAAATTGAGAGTTTGTGAGGCCACAGGCGGAAGATTTAATGTACTCAAGAATGAACTGCATATTCTTTTTCCTCTTTTGGAAATCGAGGTTCCAACACTGACCCAGAAAACCTGCCAGTGTCCACACAGTTCTAAGATACTGCATTCACATATCAACTAATATGGGGAGACTGTGTTGGAATCTCACATCTAGAAACGGACTGCTGGGCATATCTTGGAATAGGATGATTCAAGAGGATCTGAGTCCTGATTCTCTAGGAATTTAGAACCTTCCTGACCAGCCTGAGGACCCTCTCCAAAGGTTTTGCAATCAACACTGCCTTAGAAATTCTAGATGCTTCACAGGTTGTTTGTGGGGTTGTGGGTTTATGGAACCAACTAGCAGCAGTTTACTTAATTTCATGATAAGTTATAACAATCCCTGTGATGATAATGACAGTCACTGTGATAGTAATAGTAATCTTTTAGCTTCTGTAACAGACTAGAGCTCCTAAGGCACTCCTGGGAACTCCACCCCTTCTCATAAGGTTCTATGTATAGCTTTCCTTGGGCACTAAGAGCTGTAATAAGGATTGGTTAGGAGAGAAATGGAATTTGTTTTCTCTCTTTTTCCTCTTTCTAAAAATTTTTACATTACTATTATTATTATTATCAGTATCATTATCCTTGTTTGCAACATTCAAATCTGCTTACCTAACACCTGCCTCTTACCTATGCTTATGTTCCATGGCAGACATTTTTGTTTCTGGTTTTCCTTGTTTTGGGTCTCCCAGGAACATTTATTTTCTCTTCAGGGACAGCCACTGGAGCACATCAGGAGTATGCAGGTTGGATTTTTCAGAAGAGCAGCTGAATTAAGAACTCTCAGATACTCAGGCACAGTGCACTTAGGCTAAAGGCTACTATTCTCTTCCTTCACTACTTTATGGATGTTGCTCCCTGGAACATTTACTTTTCCACAGCAACAATGACTGTGATGGTAATGATAGTCACCATGATAGTAACAGTAATCTTTTAGCTTCTGTAACAAACTGGAAAAACCAGTATTTGGAGAGAGTTACATACATTGTGTCATTTCATCATCCTCCACCTACTTCCTGGACCTTGCTTATCCTGATCTGAAAATAGTAACAGATCTGGAAACTCTTGAGTTCAGTTAAGGTCTAGGGCTGTCCTTAAGAATGTCACAGATTAAGAAGAAACTCAAAATCAAAACACACTTGTGGCTAATTCTGTAATCTTATTGCCCTTAAAAGATTAATGGGAGTCTCAAATCCTATAGTTTATGGTCAAGAATGGCCAGATTTTTTTAAAAATCCATTTTCCCTAGTGGATTTTGAGTTCAAGAAGGAAAAGCATCCAAATGCTTTTTTATTTCTCATGTGTGCCTACCATTTATGAATTGTAGGGTCTTAAAAATCATTTTCCTAATCAAATGTAGGATATTATATATGATGGAATAAGAGCAAGATCACTGAAGGGTTAACATAGGATGGTGAAGTCATAGTCATAGGACAAAACTCTCAGGGACACCTGGGAGCTTAGACCATAACAGGAACACCTGCAGTCTAACTCCCATGTGAAGATAGCAATGTTATACAAAGTAGGAGTTCATATTCAGGTGAAGGATGTAGGACATCTGGATAGAAGAAAGGTAATGAAGCTATACAATGTTGAGTTTATGATTAGGTGAAGGACATAGAACCTTTAGAAGTAGAGATGCAGGACATCTGGAGAAGAAAGATAATATAGACTGGATATCATAAACAAAATACTCATTGCAAATTTTTTTTAAGACGTATTATTGCTTGTTGAACTGTAAACTATCACAGATGAATTGGAAACTATCAGAAGAAATGAAAAGCTGCACAGAGTGTCTCCGGCACTCTTGTGTGGTCTTGCCTTGAGTTCCCTGGTTTCCTGCCTCAGTTCTTCGACAGTATCTAAGAGGTGATCGAAAGCACCTCTTACAATCACAGGGACCAAAAGTAGGAAGAGGGGGAGGAAGGAAGAAGAGCTGGGGAGTGATATTGGCCAATTTATACTCTTATATTGCATGCATGTATGAATATGTAACAACAAATCCCATCATTATGTACAACTCTATTGCACCAATTAAAAAACGTGGAAAGAAAAAAAATAAATCTAAAAAATGAACAACATTCCTTTTCCTGATCATTTCTGTTTAGTTGGTCAATTTTATTATATATGTTGCTATATAAAGATTGTCAGGGATCACATTTCCACTTAGTTACACAGCAGAATTATGATCCCTATGTTTGATATTACTCACTGGTATTTACATTTCCTGCACTTTTTTGTGGTGTTGGGGATTGAACCCAGGTGCACTTTACCACTGAGCTACATTCCCAGTACTTTTTTTTTTTTTTTTTAATCTTGAGACAAGGTCTTGCTAAATTGCTGAGGCTAGCCTCAAACTCAAGGATCTCAAACTGCTGGGCTTACATGCATATGCTGCCACCTATGGCTTAAGTGCAAAAAAAAAAAAAATTAAAACACCTGTGCCAAAATAATCTGTTAAAAGAGAGAAAAATAGCTATTTTATTTTACTTCCTCATCTAATCTCTTCTTTCCTTAGTATCTAATTTTCTGAAATCTGATTCTGTTATAAAATATTGAATTTCAATTGTAAAAGAAAGTGGGGTCTCAGCAGTTATGGCAATTGCCTGGTATGTGCCAGGTCCGAACCCCAGCACCACGTACGCAACTAAGTGTTGGAGCATTGAAAGCCACATGAAAAACTAAATACAATTGACTTTTCTTCCTCTCTCTATCTCACTCTCCCTCTCTCTTTAAAAAATAAAAAAGAGCAAGTAGCATTTCTTAGGAGGCATTTGCCCCTCTGATTAGGAGTAGTTTTTGATATACTTTTTATGTTTTTTTCTGCTTTTATGTATTTTCAGATTTTAATAGTGAGCATGAATTAATTTTATAATTAATAAAGAGAGAGAGAGAGTATGGAGTCTTTCAGAAGAATGTAAGAGTTAGGCCAGGAGACCTCACTGGGAGGTACACAGGGGCCTGACTCCTAGAATGCTAGATCTGGGTATATAACTTAGTGGTAGAGTGTTTGCCTAGTATACAGGAGGCCCTAGGTTAATTGCAGCACCACACACACATAAACAGCAGCCCTATGTCTACAGTTCCACTCAGTAATTTTGGATGTGCCAAGGAAAGCTCTAGTGTTTGTTTGTTTTAAGAGAGAGAATCTTGAGAGCAGAAATCAAGAAATTCTTGGAAATGAATGAGAATGAAGAAACAACATATTGAAATCTCTGGGATAGTATACGAAGGCATTCTTAAGAGGTAAATTTATAGCACTGAGTGCATTCATCAAAAATCAGGAAAGAGCCCAAATAAATAGTCTTATGCTCCAACTCAAACTTCTGCAAAAAGAGGAACAATCCAATACCAAAGCTAATCGAAAACAGGAAATAACTAAAATCAAAGCTGAGATCAATGAAATTGAGAAAAAAACAATATAAATTATCAACAAAACAAAGAATTGTTTCTTTGAAAAAATAAACAGGATCCACAGACCCTCTTACCAACCTCACCAAAAGGAAGATTGAAGTGAAGCAAATCAAAGACGAAAATGGAGATATCACCACAGACTCAACCAAAATACAGAAGATTATCAGAACTTATCTTGAAAATTTATATTCTGCCAAGTTTGATAATCTGGAAGATATGGACAGATACTTGGCCACATATGACATCCCCTTATTATCACCAGAGGACACTGAAAATCTAAACCAAGCAGCAATCAAAGGTCTTCCAAAAACGAAAAGCCCAGGACCGGATGGATATACAGCAGAATTCTACCAAATTTTCACAGGAGAATTAACACCAATCCTCTATAAGCTTTTCCATGAAATTGAAAGGGTTGGAGCACTTCCAAACACTTTTTATGAAGCAAATATAACACTGATACTTAAATCTAACAAAGACACATCAAGAAAAGAAAACTACAGACCAATTTCCCTGATGAACACAGATGCAAAAAAACCTTAATAAAATTCTAGCTAATCTGATCCAAAAGTATATTAAAAAGATAGTATATCATGATCAAGTGGGCTTCATTCCAGGAAAACAGGGCTGGTTCAACTTATGAAAATTAATAAATGTAATTCACCACTTAAATTGAATTAAAAATAAAAATCATATAATCATCTCAATTGATGCAGAAAAGGCCTTTGATAAAATTCAACACCCTTTTATGCTCAAAACCCTGGAGAAGATAGGATTAAGGGAAGATACTTTAACTACGTAAGATCCATTTACGACAGACCCATAGCCAATATTATGCTCAATGAAGAAAGACTAAAAGCATTTCCACTGAATTCAGGAACCAGACAAGGTTGTCCACTTTCACCACTCTTATTCAATACAGTCCATGAAATCCTTGCCAGAGCTATCTAAGACAAGAGAAGGAAATCAAAGGAATTTGAATAGGAAAAGAGGAAATCAAGTTGTCTCTATGTGCTGTTGACATGATCCTCTGCCTATAAGCTCGACCAGAAGACTTCTAGAGCTTATAAGCGATTTCAGCAAAGTGGCTGGCTATAAGATCAACACCAATAAATCATTAGCTTTCCTATACTCCAGCAACAAGTCCACGGAAGAAGAAATCAGGAAATCTGTCCCATTCACCATCTCCTCCAAAAAAAAATTAAAGTACTTGGGCATAAATCTTACAAAGGATATTAAAGACTTCTACAACGAAAACTATTGAACTTTAAAAAAGAAATTGCAGAAGATCTGAGTAGATGGAAAAACATTCCTGGTTCATGGTTAGGCAAAATCAATATAATCAAAATGGCCATTCTACCCAAAGCCCTATACAGATTTAATGCAATCCCCATCAAGATACCAATGTCATTCTTCAAGGATATAGAAAAAACAATTCTCAAATTCGTATGGAATAGCAGAAGACCCAGAATAGCCAAAACATTACTCAGCAAGAAGGAGAAAACAAATGGTATCTCAATTCCTGACCTGAAATTATACTATAGGGTTATAATAACAAAAACAGCATGGTATTGGTATCAAAACAGAGCTGAAGACCAATGGAGTAGAATAGAGGATTCTGAGACAAACTCCCATACCTTTAACTATGTGATATTTGATAAAGGGGGCAAAAGCATAGTGTGGAAGAAAGATAGTCTGTTCAACAAATGGTGTTGGAGAAATTGGACAGCCAAATGTAGACAACTGAAATTGGATCCTTACCTTTTACCCTGCACAAAATTAAATCAAAATGGATCAAAGATCTGGATATTAAGCCAGCAATTTTGCACTTCATTGAAAAAGAAGTAGGATCAACACTACATGACATAGGAGTCAGCACCACCTTCTTAACAAGACTCCCGTGGAGCAAGCAGTAAAGTCAAGAATAAATGAATGGGATGCAATTAAACTAAAAAGCTTTTGCACAGCTAAAGATTTAATCAAAAGTATCAAGAGAGATCCTACGGAATGGGAGAAAATCTTTGCCTGCTACACCTTGGACAGAGGGCTAATATCCAGAATATACAAAGAACTAAAAAAACGAAACACCAAAACCACAAATAATCCAATCAATAAATGGGCTACAGAACTAAAAAGAAACTTCTCAATGGAGAAAATCCAAAAAGCCCATAAACATATGTGAAAATGCTCTACATCACTAGCAATAAGAGAAATGCAAATCAAAACTTTATTGAGATGCCACCTCACTCCAGTCAGAGTGGCAAAAATGAAGAATATGTACAATGCTGGAGGGGCTGTGGGAAAAGAGGAACACTGTCACATTGCTGGTGGGACTGCAAACTGGTACAGCCACTCTGGAAAGCAGTGTGGAGACTCCTCAAAAAATTAGGGTTGGAATCACCTTATGACCCAGCTATCCCACTCCAAAAGAGTTAGAATCAGCATATTTTAGAGATACAGCTTCATTAATGTTTATAGCAGCTCAATTTACTATAGCTAAATTATGGGACCAACCCAGATGCCCCTCACTTGACAAGTGGATTCAAAAACTTTGGTACACACATATATAATGGAATACTACTCAGTTATTAGAGAAAATGATATTATGGCATTTGCAGCCAAATGGATGGAGATGGAAAAAAATATGCTAAGTGAAATATTCCAAACTCAGAGACTCAAGGGCTGAATGTTTTCTATCATTTATGGAAGCTAGAAAACAACCGGAAACAGTATAATAGATGGCTAAGCTAATAATAACTTCAACATGTATGAATTTTTACATGAACAGGGGGAACCTTGCCTAGGATGCTGGGAGACATAGGGAGGGGGGCAGTAAGGGTGGGGAGGGAATAGGAAAGATATCAAGGAGACCGGAGGGAGGGAGTATGGGGGAATCAACTCGGAGGGAAACCTTCGACTTCCATGAGAAGTCCACTTAACACAGGGGTTTAATAGGGGAAACATGGAATCATGGGGAACCCAAGGGGGAAACCATGGAATGGTATCAGCCTTGGCTTGCTCTGTGATTATACATTTGTTCTTGATTGTTTGATAATGATTCCCTTCTAATCGTAAGTCCATATTTAATGAATAAAAAAAAGAGAGGAGAGAATCGATTTTTTCATTTGGCTTTCGTTGCTCCTACACTTCATTGTGTATGTGGTGCTGGGATTTGAAGCCACTTCCTCACACCTGCTAGGCAAGTGCAGCAAGTGCCACAAGTGCTGAGCCACCACTCCCACCCCTGTAGAGTGCTTTTGAAAGAAACAAAATACTGAAGAGCAAAGTAAGGAGGACAAGAGAAGAGATATGAATACAGATAAAATGTCGGACTGAGAAAATATCATTTGAAACCCAATTGCTGCAGAATTTTTTTTATTGGAGACAATGATGTTTAAAATTGGGGAGACTTACAGTGAGGAGAAAGCCCATCATCAGAATGAAAGGATATCCCTGCCCAGGTGCCATGACCTGAATGCACTAAGGGACAGACACCAAGGAAGGCTCTGGTAGGGTCCTGCTTCAAAGGGCTTTGGGACCCACCATCACGGAGATGCCCCTCCCTTCATGTAAGATGAGATTTCTGTTCTCACTCTGTCTCCAGAATCCTATAATAGAAGTACAGTGTGGCAGAAGAATAAAGAAGGACAAAGTATGGAGAGGAAGAGCTGGAGAGTCTTGCTGTCATTTCCCCTTTTGTTAGACTGTCAGGACAGGGAAAGGACAGCTGCCAGAACTTCTAGGGATTGCTTTTGTTTACAGACCTAGGGTAGACTGTATCATCTACCCTAAAATATGACTTTCCTTGGAAACAGACTGGGGAAAACATGGTATTCAGGATCAGTGATTCGGATAGGTAGGTTTTTCTTTAACCTTCAGACACACACACGCGCGCACGCACACACACACACACATTTGTTCACACATGCATAAGTGACTGCTTAGGTAGCACAGGACGGTTTGGTCATATGAAGGCTGGATATAAAGGCATGTGGAGTGAAGATGGGCATATCCTTCAGGTGAGAGGCAGGATGCTACTTCAGTGCTAGCCCTTTCTACTGGGCTACTGGGTATCAAACTGCTTTAGGTACTCTAGGATGTCTGACTTGACTGTACTGACTGGAGCCTGGTGGAACCAGCGCATGACAGGGACTCCATCTGGTCCCACCAGGAACTTCTCAAAGTTCCAGCGGATATCATGAACCTTCATGGGCTCCCAGAAGAGTTGCCTTGTTGTGCCCAAAAGTTCAGAGGTTGGAGGGCAGGAGTTCTGGAGCATAGAAATGAAACATGGAAAGATAAGTGTATTTCATCTTCTGTGCATGTGGTTTAGTCTTTTCCCTGCCCCTAGGGGTCTATTCACCATTACATATTTTAAAATATTAACTATTTAAAATGCTTCCAGTTAACCACAGACATTTCAATGTGTGGTTACCAATGCACCAACTACCAAACAAACAGGAGTTAGAAAATGTAATAGTAAACTAAAGGCATATCCCATTTCTTTGTCTCTGTTTCCATGATTTTATCATGGTGCTTCAGGAAAAGAATATCTTCTGTTTTAGGGGGCAAGTCACAAGTCATTTTTCTATAGCTTAATTTTCCTTAGGTAAAAAATAATGGGTTGGTTTAAAGGAGTAATTCCCAGAGTTTGAGGTTTCATAGGCCATTCAATAGCTATATTTTAGAGACTAATGTAGAATGATCAAAATTCATTTTGACAATAAGGATATACAATAGCTATAAATTCAGCAGTTAAAGGATTTTTTCAATATTAGGCTTAGGTGCTTAAAAATATCACTATTTTTGAGCAACAAAGGGTTAATTTATATGGTGTAACCGAACAGTAATTTATTTTAAGAATAAATAATAGACTCTATGCTGTCTTTGAGTTTTTTTGTTTGTTTGTTTAGTTTTCTGTGGATGAATGAAAATATTTATCAACAAGGACCAGACTCTGCAGATAAGACTTTGAAGCAAGAAGACTAAGAGATTCTTGGTGATCTTCTATCCTGGTATTCTGTTGTTTTAATATTGTGTAATTTTAAAGGCACTTGCCACATGGCATTCTACCTTATCCACGTCTATGTTTATCTCCTGTCTTCCTTTGGGGAAGAGACTATATCCTATTATTATTTGTTAACTCATATAGCACAATTCCTTGAACTTACTAGGGATTTAATAAATGCTATGAATGAAAGAAACATTATCAGTCAGTAAGAAGGTTTAGTCCATGTCAAAACTATCAGATATTACGTGATTCTGCTTAAAGCCAAATCCTCATAGGAGATTCTGTCATGATCCTTCAACTAAAAATCTATTTCTAACTCCAACCATAGACACAAACCCATTGCTTTCAGGTTATCTCTACCAATAGAGACCAATCCATGCCATGTTTATTTTCACTCACCTTCAGGAATGTAAAGACCTTCTGTTCTTTTTCTCCATTCACATCGCCTTTCTCAAAAAGCTGGAAATTAGGGACAAAACCACCACCTGGACGCACATACCTACAGTGAATCAGAGTGTTCCCAAGGTAATCCAAGTTAAGACAAAGAAGGATTGTAATGTCACCAACAATTTAACACACACACACACACACACACACACACACAATCGGAGTTAATAGAGAGGTTATAGATAAGGAAGGTGAAGAGAGTTCTCTGGGAATTAGGATTTCAAACACTAGGCTTTAAGGAGCCAATAGAGAATTTCATGAAAATAAGAAGGCAATATTAGAGTTTAGGCTTCCTGATTAAATTCCATTTCCTATAGTCAGTTCTTCCTTTCCACTGAACATTTTTTCCAATAAATCTTCTATTTTCACCATACAAAGAACTCAAACGTGAAGAGAACTAGCTAGGGGTGTAGTTCAGTGGTAGAGTGCTTGTTTAGCATGCACAAGGCTCTGAGTTTAATTCCCAATACAAGGGGAAGGGAAAAAAAGCTGAGTGAATATTCTAACACTGCCAATGTAGACAAATTGAATTCAAAGCATTCCAGCATCATGGTGAAATTCTTTAATCCTTTTGATCTACCACCCACCCTAGAAGTTCGCAGGGAGGAAGGGGGCCTCTAGGCAGAATGATGAAGGGAAATCATGACAACCTTTGCAGGATCCCTTGCAGGCACTCACTTGAGCCCAGAGAGGATCTCTGAGTTCTTTCCTGGTTCTTGTTTTCCGAACTGATTACAAGGAAAACCCAATACAATGACGTTGTAATGCTTCAGCTCCTCCTGCAGTGCATTCAGTTCTGTAGGTAGAGAATGAACAGAGTGGATCAACTAGGCAGATGCCCCACCTCAACCAGTGAAAGACCTTTGGATTTATCCATTTATCACATGAATAAACAGAGGACTGTGAAAGGAGAGGTTCAAGATTACAGAGATGGAGCAGGCAGAGCAAAAAAACTATCATACAGATTTCCAGAAACTCATCTGAGTGGCTGCTGGTTTTGTGGTGCAGTGGTTCCCATAACTGGCTGTACTTCATCTTCAAGTGGGAGCTTTTATTTAAAGCAAACAAAAAGACCGGTTAGTCTTGTGGGACCTCCTTTTTGATTCTGAAGAGAAGTCAGACTTGAATTCCACTGCTTTGTTAGTTGATGGGTTGACGGAGCAAATGTTTTCTCAAAGAAAATGCAAACAAAATGGACATATTGCCTTCCACTCCCCCAATATGTTCTATGATGACAAAATCTGACACTGGAGTCAAGTTCCCAGGATGAGAGTGGTGGAGGAAATCAGAGAAATTCCAAGTCTGGCTCCAGAGCATTTTCTATTTTTTCATCAATTCCAGTGACCTAACTGATGCCATTTTCCTGACATAGGGTCCCAGGTCACTTCAGACCACTCTTCACCACTGTCAAGAAACCTCTGAATTATCTGTCTAGACTTGTGCCATTGTTCCAGCTCTTGACTTTATATTTTTGATCAGTTACATTTTTTTAAAGAGAGAGAAATAAAGAATCAATTTTTTATTTAGTTTTTCACGTGGCTTTTGTTCCTCTGAGACTTCACTATGTACGTGGTGCTGGGGTTTGAACTCAGGTCCTTGTGCATGCCAAGCAAGCGCTATAACCACAAAGTTAATACTCCAGTTCTGATCAGTTATATTTTTATAGTAATATCAACATGTGGAAATTTTTCTTAAAACTTTTTCATGTATTATTTTGATCATTTCTCTGGGGTATTGATGCAATGAACCTTTTGAAATTATCTGAACATTTTTAAAAAACAAAATAAATTTTTAACGTGTCAAAAACTTCATCCATTTCTTATATAATTCTTCTGGGACTGTATGTAACCTCTTTTGGTTACAGAAATACCAAACTCCCAGCTGATGACTGCACTGAGAAAATGGAAAACCCACCTCAGCCACCAAGGAAGACTGGGCTACATTTGGAAGGAGAGAGAATTCTCCAACATTACCAGCCATGCCAAAACAGCCCTCACACTAATGAAAGCCTTCCCAGATAGAAAACATTTCCCTCTTGCCTGATATTTGGAAGTGCTTTCAAATTCCAATAGCATCTTCCAAAATATCAAAGATTAATCTATCTCTGATTATTAACAGAAATCACTAGTGAGAAAAATAAAAGCAGCCTCCAAAGCTAGGTTCTGGCCTGGGAGTCACAGCGAGGCTTTGGCCTATTAAACAACTTCACCGAACATCAGTATCAATCTGTTACCATCACTCCATAATTACATCTGAACAAAGAAAAAATATAAACATTGTCCAAATTATAACAATGACCAAACATCACCTATTCTTGTCAATATGAGTGACCAGTTACTACCTTAGCTTTACTTTGTTTCTCCTACCATGTAGATATGTTTTATTAAGATATCCAGTCACATAATTATCCACATTCCCTCATTTCCTGAAAATATCTAGTTAAATTCCTTAAACTTTTCCCCATATCACCTAATGCAAGTTCATATTCTTTAAGTCCTTTTTAATACTTTCTGAGAAACCCAGTGTTTCTCTATAATATGTGTTCCCTTTAGGATATGGAGCAACAAATTCAACTTGTTCAGGTACAGGTGTATTCCTAGCCTTTTTTTTTTAAAGAGAGAGGGACAATGAGAGAGAGAGAGAGAATAAAGAAAGAATCAATTTTATTATATTTAGTTTTTCATGTGGCTATTGTTGCTCTGAGACTTAATTTTGTATATAGTACTGGGGTTTGAACTCACGTATTCACAAATGCCAGGCAAACACTGTAACCTCTGAGCCACCACTCCAGCCCCTGTTCCTAGAAATTTTTGACTGAATCTTTGGGACAGTCTTAGTTCTCAAATCTGGAGATATTTCTCCTGGTTTCCTAAGAAGGGATTTAGGGGAAATAGAGTCACATTTTCATTTATCCCTTCCCCCATTCCCAATGACACATTAGTAAAACCTTCAAGAATTAGAATTTAGCTGTCTGACAAAGCTAGTTCACAAAGAGTTGAACTTGAGTTCTTACCAGGATACTGAGCTGTCAAGCCTCAATAGGTAGCCACATTGACGAAGAGGACATGCTTGCCCGTGTACTGCTTGAACTGGATATATTTCTCACCATTGAGGGTAAGAGCTCCATACTCATAAATGGTACCAGTCACCCCTTTGTTGCAATCCATCTAGAATATAGCAAAAGTAACTATAATGATATAATCCTATAAATAATAACTCTCAATAACCATGAACTTTTTTAATTATTAAAAATCCTTCGTGTAATATCTTGAAATTCTGAGAACTGAAGATAATCTTTTTAAGTAAAATTTTTATTTACTTGAAAAATTTTTATTTACTTAAAGAGCAGATGCCACAAGGAGAATTTGTGTCTTCTAACTCAAAATCCATTGTCAGCGTGTATGTGGGGGTGTGTGGGTGGGTGTGCATGCATGTGCATGCATGCATTTGTATGGTAGGACAAATACTTCATAACACTCTGCCCATTTCTGGAAAGTTAATACAAGTCACTCCCATCCTCTAACATTGCTTGCTCTTTCCCCACATTTCAATCATCTCATCTCTTCTCAAATACTCCTAAACAGATATTTTGCAGAGTTTCCCATAACATAAATAAGTTATACATGAATTCCTCATCTTTTTTTTTTTTTTTTACACTGCAATCCCTGTTCCCAAGGAGCTTTCTCTTCCCCAGGTCCCACTGAAGACTTTTCAGGCTTTGCCAATAGGGTGCTTTAATAGTGGCCTTTCTTTTCTGGAAAAAAAAAATCACATGGATATCACCCTGTTACGGGTACCTATGAAACTCACCTTGATATCCTTTTTCATCCCTATATTGTGGGAAAACAGCCTGGGCTTTTCATGAATTAGGGATTATAAAATTAAAAAGCACAGTGAGGTAAAGTTTTCTACCTCCAAGCATGCCAAGAGACAAAGGCAGATAGGACTTAGGCTAATATGTTGCTATCTGGTTAAAAAAAAAAAAAAGATCAGATTTCTGTTCTGGCAATATGGGAAAAACTCAGAGAATTTTAAAGCAATTTAAAATAGGTTTCATGGGCTCTCAGTCCATGAAGGCCTTCAATTGCCTGCTGTACAGATTGTGGCAAGAAGTAATATCTTCTGTAAGTTCTGTCACCAGACACCAGGCAGTAGCTTCTCCTTCACCATTCTTAGAGAAACGGAGGCTTGCAATAGGGCAGGCCTCTTCTGTATATGTCTGTAAATCTGTATGTCACTATGTGCATATGTTAACACAAATATTTGGAAACCTTAGCCAAGAAATTCACTATGATGGGATTGTCATCTATGTGCCTGCATTTTAATTGCCTTCATGCCACCTTACCTCTGTGCTATATAATTTCTCACATTGCTTTTCTTGCTACTGTAAAAAAAAAAAAAGTCACATTTGTGTGCCTCCATTCTCCTTACTTTTTTTTTTTAACCTTTGCTCTGGGCTTGTGGGGCACTGGATTGTCCCCCGGGAGCCGATCAGGAGGAGGGTGAGTGTCGACAGCTGGAAACTGGGCCCCTCCTCGTCCGGGGACCCCTTCCCTCCCAGCCAGGGAAACGAGACAACCACACGCAGCTGATGGCAGCCCAGAATCCGTTTATTACTAAGGCACACGGATGTTTATAGAGGAGGAGGGGAGACAGCCAAGGAATCAATAATCCTTCTAAGGGAGTTGCCTAGGTGTTATGTAGATTTCAGTACAGACAAAAGTTAGGAACATTCTGTGGTCAATACATTCTTGACCCACCCTGTTTGACCTTTTGTATCAACAGTTAGCAAGATTAACAGCACACCTAGCGGCCCCTCCTGAAGGAACTTATACAAATAGTAACAAGCTCTCTCCAGGGCAGCTGATGAAATGGAGCGGAGGTCAGACCAAAGGTCAGACCCCAACATGGGCTCATCAACTTTCAGTTTGTTTACTATCCCATAAACTGGGATGTAGAATACCAAGAAAATTACCAACTTGAGGAGCTCCATCTTCCCTATCGTGATTTCAGTTCTGCTCCACTTTGCTTAGATCCATTTGAAGACGTTGGGGATACCCTACAACACAGCCTTTCATTTACAAAACAGTTTTCTACATCAGGAATTTTTGCATGCACCAGTGGCTGCAATATACCTGGATGCTCTTAACAGGTTGCTCTCTCAAATATACTATGATCAGACTTGAAGGTAAGCTGCCAATCTTTCAGTATTTTATATGCATCATCTTAGACTTCACATGAACCCCAAAAAAGAAGTCAAACCCAAAGTCCAAGTTTGAGAACCTGCACAAGTATCAACTGAGAGAATTTTAGAAATGCAAATTTCTGCTCCTCCCCAAGACATACTGAATCAGAAATTCTGCACTTAGTAACTCTTTGAGCAGAATATGGGAGAGCCAGGAAGTGCCTGAAGTCCACCCTCAATGTATTCTCCTTTGTCACTTCCCACTGGTACCACTTGATAGACCTGCATCTGTCACTTCCATGTTGTTTGTTGCCCAGCCACCTGTGCAACAAACTCTACAGGCAAGTCTTATATGTCTTATATGAGCTCGTGTGTGGGAGTCACTGACTATATAATAAGCATTGTTCTCCACTTTTTATGGAGGAGAGAAAGAAGCCCATGAAAGATAGACTGAGGCCACAAATGAGACTGAGGTTTTGTTCTTCTGTTTTGTTGGTACTGAGAGCTTTCATGCTAGAGAAGAGCTCTACCAGTGAACCATATTCACTGTTCTGGGGTTGAATTTTTTAATGAGTTTCCCTAATTTTAAAGTCAAAATGTGTGTTGCAAGTCATTTACTTTAGTTTCCACCCTGCATCCTAGGACGCCATTTACAGGAGTGGCTACTGACATCCATTGTGGGAAAGTCTC